>APFE031290165.1:10329-27970 GCA_000404065.3 Pinus taeda
TGGATTAGAAGCCAAATTTCCTTCATCACTAGGGATCCCTGTTATGAAACTACTTCAAGAAAGTCAAGCTGAGCCCAATGATATGCAAAGGAGGGTGAATCAAATTATATGTTTACAACAAACTAGAGACCAAGTTTATAACAAAGTTCAAATCTTACAGGAGAAGCTGAAGAAAGCTTTTGACAGAAGGACTAAGGCTGAGGATTTCAACATGGGTGACAAAGTTCTGAAGTGGGATTCAAGAAGAGAAAATAAAGGAAAACATGGAAAATTTGATTCCCTTTGGAGAGGACCATTCATCATCTAAGCAGTACAAGGAAACAACACTTACTTTCTGAAGAATCTTGATGAAACTGATTTGGATGAAGGTCCTGTAAATGGCAGGATGTTGAAGCACTATTTTGACTACCTTCCATGAATGTAGCATGGCTGCCCCTTGTACATAATTTACTGTGTATAGTGTTCTCTTTAAGCATGTGAATAACTTAGTTTCAAGGATCTTGCAGAAGCAGGAAAAGGTTGTAGTTCAGCAAGTTCTATAAATATGACAGTTTACAATTTTGAGGTTTCAAGGAAGAGAAACTCCAAGTTTTGAAAGAGTAGTCAAAGGGCCAAGGCATTCTGACCTGTTGTTCTTGGTCTTTCATGAAGAAAAACCATCCCCATGTGGAGCCACTGTTGGATACCTATACCAATAGGTTTCATATTTCATGATTGGCAAATTCAAATGCCAAATATGCTCTGCTTCGCTGATATAAAGATCCCATATTTCCAAGAGAAGACAAGGTGTGTACATAACTTCATGTTTACTAAATTTTGATGGATGGTCCAACAATCTAATCTGGATCATGCCATGTTTCAATTTTCTGTTGTAGAATAGAGAAAGAAGTCTGTCCAAACTGTTTAATCTTGGCAGACAAATAGTTAGGCAGAGAAACTAAGGTTCCCAATTGCTTAATCTGGGGCCTTAGAAGCAATAAGGGTATTGGTAAATAGGCAATCAAAAGAAAAAGCCAATGGAAAAGAAAAGGCACATAAGGGTCTGCAAGTCCAAGTGCACCCTCCAAGAAGAAACAAAAAATGCTAGGCATGTAGATGGGGTTGCAGAAGTGGTATTCCTTTCAAAATGAATCTTGCTGGTCAAGATAAGGAAAACAACACAATGGAGCATGTCTAACTTCCTTTTTTCCCTGTTTTACACTCATTACTAACATCCCTACACCAGTTGTGTTTATGAAAGAATTCAAGGTTTCATGTTCGTTCTGGTTTCCTTTAAGAGCCACATTTCTTGTCTAAAATTCTTTTCATTTTGATCTACTCCCTAAGCTAAGTGGTTTTCAAATAAACTTAGTGATATCACTCCTCATTCACCTTTTCCCTCCATATTAACCCCTAACTTCTATTTATCTAAATTCCATATGTCACCCTTTCCCTACTATTATAACACTATGGTGTATAAACCCCAAGCATTCTATAAATATCCCCCCCCTTTGGCATTATAGCCATATGTTCACTACTAGGGAATCAAATTGACATCTGGTCAGTTTAAGAACCCCAAGCCTTACCCCTTTTCCTCCTTCAAAAATCATTTAACCTATTCAACCCTTCATTTGCCTAAAAAAAAAAACCTTGTAAAAACCCATTTTCACCCCTAACCCGCTCAAACGGCAAAATTACATGAAAGACCCTTTCTTTTCCAACTTATCCAAAGTTTTGGAGCTATGCGCGAGTTTATAAAGAAATACATTGAAAAACCATGCAAATTCGCCAATATTCCAAAGTCCCGCTGGGCACAAATTTCACGAAAAATACATATTTTATTGCCCGCCCGACGTTGTATCGTCCAGACAAGTCATTGGCCCGTCGACCGTTCGATCGGGTGCCTTTCATCCAATGGCCCACGTGCATATCGGACCGGCCCCGACGTCCGTAAGTTAGCTTTCGATATCTGTCAGAGGGTGACGTCAGGCCTCGGCCACGCGTCACCCCCATAGCATATCGGAGCCCCCTCTGACATTTCCGCTTCCGTATGAAAGGCGGTGCGATATCATATCGCCTACGGTTTCCAGTTTCCGCCAACCCGCCTTGCCAACATCACCGCCAGCATCACTGCTACGTAATCACCGTGTCAGCGCCCTCCTCCGTCATTGCTCCACCTGTCCGCCACCTCACCATCCCCGTGGACCACTCTTAAGTCACCACGTCACCTAATGACGTCATACTGACATCATCCGACCTGGACCCCACCCGATGACGTCATGCTGACATCATCCAAAAAGGCGCCAATGTTCCAAAAAATCCATATTTTGGCCAAAATTTCGCGTTTTTTTCACTTTTTGCAAAAACGGCTGTTGTGTCTTATGCATGCATTTTACATCCAAACTCACGCCAACCCTCTAAATTCGACCTGGAGGCCATCGGCGTGCCAATCCACCTGCATTTGTGACCAGGACCGTCAGTATACCAGGTATTTATCCCTGTAAATCCTCTCTGTGCCTGGTTTTGTCTGAAAATTGCCTAAATTGACTTAAAACACAGAAAAACAAATAATTGACCGGCAAATCCCCTGTGCCTAGTTCCCATTTGAATTTATAAGGTCGAAATTCACTGGCTAATCCTTGTTTACCAAAGCTTTCACAAAACCTGCATTCTGTTTGCACAATTGTGAACAGGGAACCCGAAACTACACCAAATTGCTGTTAAAAAAGTCTGTTAAGGACAAGTATTTGCCCTTTTAGTGCTTCCTGCAGTATTTCAATTGCTGCAATCGACCCTTTTGTCCTCTGTTTCTCAGTAAATCACCTCTCCTTTCAGGAAACACTCTTTTCTGTTACTCTGCACAGTAACACTAATTTACATATAAGCAGAGTTTTAAAGTAACCATGGATACACCAGTAGCACCTATGGCCCTCAATGTTGCCCCTTTAAATGCCCCTCAAAGAGAATTGGAGTGGAAGGCATTTGCAGATTTGGATTATCAAATCTTAGAGGAATTTCTAATGCGCAGAAAGTTCCACATCCACCTGTTAAATTAATTGAAGATTAAACATGAGACTGGAACAGATGTATTGGGCATTTGGGATTCCTTCCTCCCAATCTTCAATCTTCCTCAGGTCAATCAATTTCCTGACCTAATTCACCTGTGTGCTGATGGTTATGATGCCACTCAGAGGGCTGTGCTTGACCCTTCAGGCTGAGTTATTTTCTATATTACCCCTGAGGCCATCAGAGAGATGCTGCAATTCAAAACTGAGAAGAAATTGGTTCCTTTATCTTTGATTGATCTGATAAAGCAAGGAGCTAACATGACAGATGCTCAGATCACCAAGCTGAACAAATTATATATTAATTCTGATACTGTGCAGTACCCTCCCATTTCTCATTTTTACCTCAACCCATTGGGCAGGGACCTTGAAGATATGATCAGTCCCATTCTGGGTTATAACTCAATTGAGTATGTTGATGAAACTGTACTGGTGATGATGCTCATGTTTTCCCCTGGCAAAACTCCAATCTGCTATGACTATGCCACTTATATATCAAACAAAATGCATGAGCAATTGATGAACCTATCAAGGGAAAAGGTGTTCAGATACTCCTCCTACATCTACCACTTGATTTTATACTATCAACATGAGAAATTTTCTTTTGATATGAAAAGAGTGGATGCACAAGGAAATCCAAGGTCAGTAGTGTATTGGACCTCAGTTATTCACTGCACACCCTATTCTCCATACACTTGCTGTGAGTTTATAGACCTTTTTATCCACCCAGCCATGTCTCTGCTCCTGAGCTCACCTCCTCCAAGACTAACCGATGAGATGCAGAGGCTCCTTCAGTTGTCCAAGGTATACAGCATTGGGGATTGGTATTTTTACCAAATTCACACCGTTATTAGAATATACGGCTGTGAGTTACCCCCATACAGACTACCCAAATATGTGCCTATGAGGTTGTTTGCGCTTGAATACTTCAGGCAGTTTGGGAATGCTGATGTGAAGATTTTTTTAGGCAAAGGCAAGAAAGCACAACTGAAGGTAAGAAACCAATTGGGCCACTTTATTTATAACAAAAGGGAGGAAGGCTGGCAAGAGGCAGACAGAATGCTAGAAGGCCTTGGCCTAAAGACCAGTTTCCTCTGGAAACCTTATGATCCCAATCACTTCATAACCTTAAGAAGGGTCAAGTATAGGCTGTCCAGTTATGACCATGTGAGGTTGCCTCACATAGAAAAATATGAAAACCAAACAAAATGGAAGAGAGGCACCTTAGAAGAACCTGTCACACAAGAAGAATTAAATGAAAGAGCGTGAGGAAATCTCTTAAAGATGGCTGACTTAGAGCTTTCTGCACATGTATTTGCTCTTCCAAGCACTCAGGTGGGAGCAGCTGCCTCATCCTCCATAGCACATCAGAAGGCAGTCAAAGCTACAGAACAACCACTTCAAGAACAGGTACAACAGCAGGGAGCACAGCAACAACAACAGGTACAACAGCAAGAAAAGTAACAGCCAGTGCAAGAAGAGCACACAGCAGAGGCCCCAATGGTCACTGAGCAGCAGCCACCACAAATTGTGCCTCCTAGGCAAGAAACAGGAGTTGAAGCTTCAGTCCTTCAAACCCCTCAAAAGGAGGACATAAGCAGGAAAAGGGACAGAGAGACTCCCCTCACAACATCAACAACTCAAGGGGAAAAGAGGCAAAGATTGAATCCTTTTTCAGAGAAAGAAATGCCAATAGGGCAATCTTTGGGCATGGGCCCACCGAGCATGGAGGACTCTGCAAGTTCCTTCCAATAGGAACAAGAGAGGACAGCAGGAGGAGAAGTTAGCTCCTCAAGCCAACAAAGAGGAGGTGAACCAAGCATCAAGCAGCAGTTCATGGACATAAAGAAGAGGAATGAGCCCATAAGGATACAATTATATAATCATCTATTGAAAATGGCTCCCACCAACCAGCAAAGACTTATGTCTACCTATGATGTCCAGGAGGGCAATATGATTATGAGCCACTTCATGCCAGCCATGATGCAGCCACAGTCAGCTGCAGATTACATCAGGACCAACCTTGAGGTCCTTGCCAAGGACATCCACCCGATGGATCAGATAGAATTACATAAGCAAACGGGTGAGATGGTATATGCCTCCTTGGCAGATAAAACAATGGTGAATTACAGGCTAGAAAATAGCCTAAATAATACAACTACCCAACTTGAGTTGGAAAGAGCATCCTCTCAAGCAAAGGACAATAGAATCAAAGCTTTAGAGGACATCATAATAGAACTTGGGCATGATCCCAAGGATGTCAAAGCTGTGCAGGAGCTGTTGAAGCTAAGGGATGCAGATATGGTAGCATTAAGGAAGATGATCAAGATCCCAGCAACTCTTCATCCCCAAACTAAAGAAGTTGCCCAGCTGAGACATGACAAGGACGTAGCAACTATGCTGGTGTCACTATATAAACAGCTGATCCAAACACAAGAAAAGTTGGGAGAATCAGAGGCTGCACTGCAGGCAGCATTCCAATAGAAAGAGGCAGGCCAAACTTCTCAGCCCCCTCCAGAAATGATCAATCTGGAAGAAGCTCCTCAAACCACTGCCCCTCCCATTCTGCAGACAGAGCAAACAACACCGTCTACCTCAGCACCAACAACAGAGCAGGCTCAAAGTCTTGATATGCAGAAACTCAGGAATGAAATTCAGGTCTTGGAGGCCCAAATGACAGAGCTGAGTCAAGCCAAAGAAACCTTGCCTAAGCTCAATGAAAGATATGATAAATCCAAGCAAAACGTAGCTGAGAAAGAAAGAGAGATAAAGAATCTCAAAAGGAGGATAAATGAGCTAGAGAAAGAGCTCACACTTGATAAAGTAACAACTGAGCTCAAGAGAGTCCTATGGGCCAATATTGTCCAATCCATCACTGACCAGTGGCAATATATTGAGGCTATTCATGACCATATGAGGCTCATTGGAAAAGCACATAGGGAGATCCAAAGAGGAAGGGCATCTCTAGGCAATATGCCTGAGGCTGCCACCAGAATGATCAATGTGCTTAATAACAGAACAAGTTCTCAGCTGGCCACAATGGGAATTACCAACAGGACTAAGACCATTTCGATGGTCAAAAGGGTCCTGACACTAAGAACCCTGGTACAGACATTAAAGAGAAGAAGCCAGGATATGCAGACGAAGATTAATAAATTCATGGAAAAATTTGTAGCATTGTAGAACAGAGTTCTTCCTAGCTTAATGGGCAGCGCAGGAAGACTACTTTCCCATGAAAATTATGCCAAGAGGGTCAACACCTTTTCTACAAATCAGATTGCAGAAAAGCCCAACACTTCAGGAGAATCAGGGCCAGCATCAGGACAGAATCTCTACAACAGGGTAGAGAGCTTATTTTTTTATCATGAATGAAATCAATCACTTGTTTGATGTGCCTCCGAATTTATATAAATATACAGAGGCAGATGAGACTATAGAGGAAATTTTAAGACATCAATTTCCCACACAGGAAGTCTGGAATGGATTGATACAATTAATACTGTCAAACCAGAGCCAGTAATCAAGTTTTTTCCATTGAAATATGTAAGTTGTCATGCACAGGAAAATTTTTGATATATCAGCATGTATGGAGAAAAGAGGCTGAGCCATCTTAGCGAAACCATTCGGCCACCACAGCAGCACTCACAGTCACAGGTGACAGGGCCGAAAAGCTACAGGAGGACAGAGCTGCAAAGACACGTCATTCTTCGTTTATAACAAAGCGTTCAACCGACTCAATGACCTCCAAAGGTCAAAAATCTTCTGACAGAATTAAAGAGCATTCATGTTGTATTGAAAGCTGCAATGACTTCTTATCTGCTATTTCCTGTATGAGTTGGTGAAGATATTTATTTCTCAGATGAATTTATGCCTGAGATATTTTGTATGAAATTTTTGTATATATTCCCCCTCGCATGAGTTTGCAGGGGTTGGTTATTGTTGATGTCTCTTCTAGAGTTCTTTTACTGTAAATTCTCAGAGAAGTAATACAAAAGCCGATGGAATTTCCAAAGCTCTATGTTGTTTGATGCATTGTGGTGTTTAGCTGAATGTTATAGGATTCCTACGTACTTCATGGCACAATAAGTTTTCCCTAAACCTCTTCATTATGTGTTTTGTTATCTTTTCATATCTCTTTCATGCTTGTGTGCTTTATAGTCAATGGCAAGGAAAAAGAATAGTTCTAGGATTTAATCACAGATTACCCTGAACTCAATATAAGCTATTATAAATGTTTTCTTCAGTTATAGTAATAAAGGTGTAATTCTTAATTGTTTCCCTTTCACACTATATCTCTCACAGTGATTATTGTTTCAGGAATTCAAGTTTGCTCCTGAGGAATATATCTCCTTCCCACACCTCAGCTTAGTGGAAAATTCTTAATTGCTTTTCACTGGTTATTTGCATTTCACCATCATAATTTCAAGTTTGTTTTATGAAGTATTCAAATGGCCTTGTAATTTCAGCTGCTCACCTCAAGATTTCAAAAAAACCAGTAGCCACAGACTCCATTTCCCAATGAACTAACATTATCTGCAGATTTCCATTTTAGGTACAGAAAGACATCCTTTCAACCAAACATAAACCAAAACCCTTACTTCATAATTAGCCTAAAATCTCCTTAGAACAGAGACAAACCTCAAAGAGAGAGCCCTCTCTGATTACAGTTGGGCTAGAAGCTGTAATCCAAAGATTGGTTAGTGGTTACCCCGGCCGTATTCCCTTGGGAGTCAAAGGGAACAACCTGGGTGTTAACAGGTCACATGGCCTCCTATTATTGGGCCACTTAATGACACTAAATTTAGCGAGGTGCTACCATATTTGGCAGTGTTCCTAAATTTAACCCTAACTAAAACCTTCACCACATTCAATGAGACTTTGTCGACTTTATCTGCTAATTTGGTTGGAGTGTCATTTTGGCATTACTCCAAATTTAACTAGCATTCTACTAAATTATGTTTTCTAGCAGAGTTTGACTAAAGCTTTTACTAAGGATAAGTTCTACATACGAACTCGGATTAAGGAACCATTTGCACCTTTGGAAAGATTATGATGAGTTCTTTGATCTAGACTTAGCTTCATTTCAATATGAGAAATTTTATTTTTGTGCCATTAGGGATCCACCTAGATCAGTAACCTTCAATATTCCTAGCTTTCCTATTAGCGAGATTCTAAATCCTGAACTAGAACTATTCCAAAGAAAAAATATCTTTCTCTATAGGAGCGTGTATAATTTTTCCCATGGTGTCCGAGGAGTCATAAAGATTCTAAGATAGTTATTCCAATCCTTCAAGAGGATCGATTTATCTTCTTTCATTTTACGAACAATAATATTCCTCCATATTTTTCTAGGCTCAACTTTAGAGAGGTGAAGAAGACACTTATGCCTCTTATTCATATATACCACATTTTCTTCCTTTTGATAAGAGCTTTACTCACACTTATTATTTCAAGATTTATAGTTTCGCGAGGAGAATCTCTAATCACTTTCCTGGCAAACATACAATCCTTATCATACCAAGGGTTCAAAGTCCTATTTTTCTTTTTATATGATACCTCGGTAGAGAATTTGTTAATGGTAGTGGGGAGGGTTGTGTTGGTTGCTGATTTTTCCTATTCCTACCCACCTTTTTATCCCTTTCATGAACTCGTTTCATGCCCTTGTTGGTCGATTTGCATTCTAAATAGTGAAGGTACACCTAATGGCATGCCTTTGTGAATCGTTAATCAATGAAGCATAGTCATAGGGGATTATTGCCTAAAGCGACTTGCTAACTTAAGGTTTTGTGAAGATTTGAAGGAATGATGATCAAATGCATGATTCAACATATGATGACTATTGAGATAGCAATGCTATATTTGGATATCAGCTGCAACGGTGGATCAACCTATCGACCAGCAAAAGTGTTATCTTTGAATTATGTTGTATCTCAAGAAACCAATATGTATTTTCACACAGATAGCTTCCATAATCTTAGGCACTGTTAGCTGATTAATGAAATGTATAAGTAGTGATTACAGGGCTAGGAAAACCACCGCTAGGAGATATACGATATTTTTGCGTTGTAATAGTAGACCTCTGCAATGATATTTTGATTAATACAATTGTTGATCGTTTGAGTATTTTATAGTTCTCGATCTTGCCACAACCCTGATCAGGGAGTTGGCCCCACTCTCCTCACCAAGCACTATTGGATTAGATGTGTGAATAGGTTTATTTTTTGTTGTGTTATCTCTTTGCTGTGTAATGATTTCAGTGTGTTGTTGTGAATCCTAACTTGTTGTTACTCTCATTTGTTGTTACAATTATAACTTGTTTTTATACATTGTTATGTTATGATTAAAGGTTCAATGCTGGGTAGGGAAACTGTGGCCTGCATATACCTTGCATGATAGCCTTGAAATAACCAGTCGAGCCCCAAGTTGACAATTAATGTGAAATTGGGTGAATTGGATGATTCATATATGAACACCAACATTTTGGCACCATTGTCGAGGAGGCTATCAAAGGCATGAAAATACGACCAATATTGACCATAGGACCACTCTCTCATCCTAGGGAGGGAAGTTTTTCACCCTGATCCAGGTATTGAGCATTACATTGTTTGTTTCTTTCATAGGAACCATTCCCTAGTCCTAGGAAGGGAAGTTTTTTTCACCATGTTTCAAGTCCTAAGCTTAGAGTTTTGTGGTTGGTTTTCTTTCCTTCTTTTTCTTTCTTTTTAAGGGCCACTCTCTCAGCCTGGGGAGGGAATTTTTCACCTTTCTCCAGGTATTGAGCTTTCAATTTACTTGAATGCCTTCCTTTTACTTTCTCATTGCATGAACATAGATACAAATAAAAGGGGCAGAGGAAGACCCCCAAAAAGAGGAAGTAAAGATCTGAGAAGAAATACCAATATCCAAGGAATAATTTGAAGAGTTAAATTCAGAGCATCACCGTGAGCTACTATTAGGTTGAGATCTCATACGAGATCTAGAGATTTAGTGTCACAATTAGAACCTCCCCCGATAACAGAAGAACAATTTAGGGAAGAAGTAATAGTAAGAAGAGGATCGGGAGAACTAAACACTGTGAGTTCAGAAGAAGAAGAAGACTTCAGGGAATTCACTATACCATTTCATCGAGGGAGTGCTATTAAGAAAAATCAACCACACATTATAGAAGAATCAGAACCTATTGAGATTCCAATTGGATATTTGAAGATATTATATTATGAAACCAACTCACAAAAAGATAGAAAAGATAGTTGAACGCCTTAGAAATAAGCCCCTTCGAGGGGGCAACCTCCTTTACATTACAAAAATGAAAAATTCTTAGATGATACAAATGACAAGACATCTTTTCTATATATAGGAGTCTAAGGGGTCATAATATAATCTGAGCCGACATAACAATAATAATGTAAGGGAACAATAATAAAAATAATGGGCTTCTATGGGGCACAATAGTAACAATATGGCGACTACATGGGCACAACAATATAATAAGGGGGTTGTACCAATAAAAATAAGGGGTTACCCTAGTAGTATAGGGACCTAACATGCCCCTCTCCTTCAAAAAGTGTTGTCCTCCATGCTTGAGTAGTTCTTGATGCATATGTATAAGATTCTTGTCCTCTTGTGGAAACTTCAGTGGGTAACTTCTTCCACTTGATGAGATACTCTAAAATTGATTGATTTTGCAGTTGTTGGGTTCTTGTTTCTGTGACTGCTCCAAGCTCCAATATGATTTTTCCTTCCTCGTCATGCTTTGGCAATATTGTTTGAACTAGGATCTTCTGCAACTTTTGAATGAGTGGCCACACTTCTTCATCCTTCTTCCATTCATCCCTTCCTCCATTTATCCAATATGGTTCGATAATAGAAATAGCACAAAACAATGCTTCCACATCCTCATCCTTTCTTGAGAGTGCATATCCAACAAAATTTTTCTTCCCTTTTTTGTAGATGATTTCAAAGTCATAACCCAACATATTTGTGACCCATTTTTTCTATTCTTCTAAAGATAATATTTGTTCTAAAAAGTATTTAAGGCTGTCATGATCCATTTTTACCTTGAAGTGTATTCCTGTTAGGTAAGGTCGCCATTTCTTAATTGCATGCAGTATTTCCAACATTTCCTTGTCATAAATAGCCTACTTGATATGTAGTCGTAAAAATACCCAATCACCTACATCAAAACTTCTTTCACTGCGATTTTGATCTGCCCATTGTTTCATTCGATTTTGCACCAAAGTGCCATTATCCTTTAAAATTTGTAGAACTTGTTGTTGATTCTTGATGTGATATTTCACTGCTTGAATATTTCTCTTCTTGATATGTCCTTCTATCTTGAGAGCTCGAGGACTGGTAATTTCTTCCAATGCATTACAAGATATGGTCATATTCATTTCTTGATGCTTGATGTGATCTTTCACTTCCTAAACATTTTTCTTCTTGATATGTCCTTCTATCTTGATAAGTTGAGGAGTGGTAATTACTGCCAATGCTTTACAAGATATGGTCGGATTCATTTCTTCTTTCTCTGGGGTTGGTTCCTAGTGTATATCCTCTTCTTTTGACATTTCTGGATCCTTTTCTTCCTCCTCTTCATAATCAATGTAAAATAATTTCTTCTCAGCACACTTATGACCTTTAGTATATTTGTTATGAAAATTGTAACAAAGCCATTTTTCTCTTTTTTCTTCCAAATTGTTGTGGTGTTAACCTTGTACGTTGTGGAAGGCTAGGAGAAACAACACTTCCATATTTATAGTTTTGAGGGGTAGACATCCTTGTTGCCATAATTTTTCTTTCCACTTTTGTTTCCAACCTGAATACCTTCTCCAATGAATCAAGTTCCCAAAGACGAACCTTATGTTGAATGTTATCCTTTAAAGTCCCTATGGAGACATCAATCCTCTACTTTTCTAGAATATCATTTTCCCTTATATTCAATTTTTGAAAGCCCTCAATGTGCTCCACCATTCACCACTTTTGTTTGAGATTTATCAATTGGCTAAAGAAGGTGTTTCTCTTTGTATCCTCATAATGTACTATCATTTCCTCCATGAAAATTGACCACGAAACAAGTGATTTACGGGAACAAAGCCCTTTATACCATAAAAATTGATATGATTCTAAATATCACGATGCAATACATACCATTTGTAACAGTGGTACACCATGTATATCGAAATATTTCTCCATCTATAGTATGCAATTTACCAAATCCTTGCCATCAAACTTCCTCATCTCGCTTTTTCTTGATTTTAGGATCTTTAACTTGAAATGACTATAACTCTGTAATTTCAAATCTTTAAGCTCTAAAATTTTGGCTTGTGATAGCCCTTTGAGTCTTATTTCTAACTCCGTAGGTTTGATCACAATTAGATTCCCGAGGAAATATTTATTCCCAATCTCCCGTGATGACCTAATTATAGACTAGTTCTGTAGAGTCAAATTGTACGACATGCCATGTGTCACTATTTCAACCTTAGGTTCTAAAAAATATAACCAAATAAAATAAAGTCCATCCTCTTTCTACAAGTTCTTACAAAATTTCAATCTAATACTCAAAGAGAAAGTTATGACTATTTTCCCAAGGTCACCCGTTTAGGATGTAATTCAGGATTCTACAAAAACCCTAACTTCCTCAAACCATATATCCAAACATATAGTGATCCAAGATCTGAAATCTGGACTCGAGGTTCATACCGATTTCTTCTCAAATGGGTTTTTTTTTAGCTTATGGAACATCCGATAAAGAAAGTTATACAGAAAATTCCACAATGACCTATTTGGACCAGCAAAACCCTAGAATCCAAAGCTCTGATACCAAATGTTATGAAACCAACTCACAACAAGATAGAAAAGATAGATGAACACCTTATAAATAAGCCTCTTTTAGGGGGGAAACCTCCTTTACATTACACAAATGAATAATTTTTAGATGATACAAATGAAAAGACCTCCTTTCTATATATAGGAGTCTAAGGGATCATAATATAATCAGAGCTAACATAACAATAATAATATAAGGGAACAATAATAACAATAGTGGGTTTCTATGGGGCAGAATAGTAACAATATGGGGACTACATGGGCACAAAAATATAATAAGGGGGTTGTACCAATAATAATAAGGGGTTACCCTAGTAGTATAGGGACCTAACATATTCATGGCTCTTGCAACTTCATCGATCGAGTTTCAAATTGGTGATATCAGGGGTGATGCACCTATGAAGCCTATTCCTCTTACATCATTATCTAACTTTCATGGTCTTCCTTCTAAATATGATCTGGATACATTCTAGTTCAAATTCAACATTGTTTATTGGGGGTATGACTATATTTATGATGCATAGAAATTGGAGATATTCCCTTCCACTTTGAAGGGAACAACTTTGAGATGGTTCATGGGTTTAAGAGGGAAATCTATCATTGCATGGGATGATATGAAGACAATTTTCCTCGAAAAGTATCAATACCACTGCAAATCCTAAGATGTTAAGGAAGAAATCTTTAAGATTATGAAGAAACAGGATTAGAACATGGATGGCTTTGTGGAATGTTTCCAATACAGTTTGTACAGATCAGGGCATAGTGATCTGGACAATGACATATTGAAAATATTTTTTCTCCAGGCACTAAGGGAGGAATCTTTGGAATTTTTGAACGTAGTAGGAAAGGGAGACATATCAAAGGAATATTTTTACACCATGTGTGAATTGTGCATTAAGTGCTCATATGGAGCTCCGAGACAGAGGCAGGGGATCCAAACCCGCATAAAATCCAGCAGTGGAGTTACGAAAGAATAAATTAGAAACTTGTTGGACAACTTGAGGAATGATATCGTAAGCACACTGTCCTCACAACTGGACATTTTATAGATGAAGTAGAAGCAGATGGAAGGAAATAAGGCCATGTCTATTTTCTGTCCTCAATGTAGAAATAAGTACCCATTTAAGAAATTTCCATTGAATACTGTCGAGACCTATGTGATATGTGAAGAAAGCCATTCCACTAACACATGTCCATATCTTCCTTGGCTAAAGGCAGATTTTCAGGGAGAAAATGAATAAGTAGATCAACTTTACTTCATGGGATCAAGGAAACCATGGCAACCATGGCCACATAACATGAATCAAGGTATGCCTCAAGACCCTTCTCATTGTTTTAGTAAGTAAAATTTTGGGCCTTAATCTATACCTTTTTCACCTTCATGGTCGCAATCTTGTCAATACCTAATTCCATGGAAACCATGGTTTCCTCAATCTGGTCCAACTCCTTCATGGTCCCAGAATTAGTGTGGACCTCCTCCTCCTCCTTCGGGATAGTTCTCCTGGCCTATGCCACAACAACAGTTACAGCTTCCCTCTAATGCCTCCACCAATAATCCTCCTCTTTGTAGACAACTTCCTGTTCAATCCAACCCAAATCCAAACAATAGGGGGCCTCAACAAGTTGAGATACTCAACCTTCTTGCATACAGTATTTCCACCACAGAATGTATTGAATTGGATCTCCGGTCTAGTCAGTTGTAAATACTCAGACTTCACCAATAATTGTTGAACATGTTGATGATGAAGTCTCAAAACTAGAACCTATGAATTTTGTTGGAACAACTGTGGATGAGTCAAGATAGATTGCTACGGAACAAAAACCCACTTCTCAAACAATTGTCACTAGAGGATGTTAGACTTGTCCACCTTATCCTAAGAGACTATCCTTGAGAAAACAAAGCCCTCATCCTGAATTTGACTTTTTTAGGGGAATTGAAAAATTTATTTGTCAAAATCCCCTTACTTCAGGCTATGAAGGATATATTGATTTATGCCAAAATAGTCAAAGACTATTGCTCTAAGAAACCTCGAAGAAAAAAAATGGATCCACTCACTATCCATGTTATGGGGAAATTATCAGATATAATGTTGGGGAAGTCTATACCTGCTATGTACGGAGATCCAAGGAACTCGATTCTTACACTATGAATTAATGGGGTTGATATCCCAAATGTGCTAATAGACTTGGGGGCAATAATTAATGTTATAACTTCTGCAACTATGATTACCTTGGGTTTGCGAAACCTTAAACCAACTCCCCTTACTATAAGACTGGTAGGGAAGTTGGAAGATATAACTATTTTAGTAGACTCATGGCAATACCTTATTGATCTTTTAGTATTACATACCCAATCCCCATTTGGTGGGCATCCTTTGATTTTAGGAAGACCTTGGCTTGCGATCGCAGACACTTCCATTCGGTTTCGGTCGAGAAATATGGTAATATCAAATGGGGAAGTTATGAAAAATCTTATCCTTTATCCCCTTGTAAAACCAAGTTCATCAGATAAACCAAGATTTATCTTAACACAAAAACCTCTACCTGCAAAAGGGCTTGAACCTAAAAAGTAAGAAATTAGACCAATTCTTACTATTGGTCAGGCCCTCTATTTTAAAGATGAAATGAAAGATGATACCATTAGTGCTTTTATTATCAGTCCCAATTATGTTTCTGACTCAACTCGCTAGCTACTAAAATTTGTTATGAGTTGCAATGTTCAGGAAGTTATTGAACCAGAGGCTGAAGTTGAAAACGTTGCTATAATTGTACCCCGTAACGGTATTCCTGTATAAATTGAACCAGGGAAGACATCGAATGTTAATCTTGACCTTTCACTTTCCTAGTCTGAACGGATACTAAAAGTCCTTTGGGAATAAAAAGAAGCCTTCGCTTGGGAATATAAAAAAATGAAAGGGATCCCTACTAATTTATGTACTCATCACATATACATTAAAGAATAATTTCGACCTGTTAGGCAACCACAAAGAAGAATGAATACTTATTTAAAGAACATTGCCAAAGATGAATTACAGAAACTACTGGATGTGGGATTTATTTACCTAATCTCGGACAGTCAATGGGTATCCCCACTATTCATTTTTCCAAAAAAGATTGGAAAGTGGTAGATTTGTGTTGATTATAGGGAATTAAATAAAGTGACTTAGAAGGATCATTTTGCCTTACCTTTTATTGACCATGACCTTGATACATTAGCTGGAAAGAAGTTTTTCTCTATTCTGGACAGATTTAGTGGGTACAACTAGATCCAAATAACTCTTGAGGATTAAGATAAAACTACCTTCAAATGCCCCTGGGGAACCTTTGCATATCGAGTCCTCCCATTTGGTCTCTGTAATGCACCTGCTACCTTTGAATGGGCAATATTTGGGAATTTTTCTGATCTAGTCAATGATAATGTTGAAATCTACATGCATGACTTCACCCCATATGGGGATTCTTTTGAAAAACATCTAGAAAACTTAGAGAAAGTACTTAAAAGATGTAATAAAATTCATGTTTCGCTTAGTACAATAAAATTCCATATGATGATGAAGGAAGGAATAGTGTTGGAACATTTTCTTTCAGTTGCAGGAATTATGGTTGATCCTGCCAAGGTAGAGGTAATATAAAATTCTCCTACACCTAAGACACCAACACAAGTACATAGTTTCATCGGTTATGCTCGCTATTATAGACATTTTATAGAAAAATTCTAAGATAGAATTTCCACTTTTTCAATTGTTACCTAAGGATGCAATGTTTGTGTGGACATATGAATGTGAAGTAGCCTTTGTGAAATCAATGAACTAGCTTTCAAACCTCTGATATTACGTGGTCCTCACTGGAAGCTCTTGTTTTATATCTCTATAGATGCTTCTCACACAATAGTAGGGGCAGTCTTGGGACAACAAAAGGACAAGAAACTCTACGCAATTTATTATGTTAGCAAGAATCTGACTCCTATTGAACTGAACTATACGGTAATTGTAAAAGAGTTTTTGGCTAATATTTATGCTATTAATAAGTTTCATCATTACATTATAGGGCATATGCACACTAATCATACAACCATTAGGTATATGATAAATAAACCAATAACTCTTGCTTGTATTACAAAATGGTTATTATTCATTCAAGAATTTGATATTACTATTGTAGATATTATCTGCAACCTTTAGGCCTCTCAACACTATCCGTGGCTCCCTCAGGTCTGTAAAAGATCCTATTGACCCTAAAGACATGAAGGGCATCTATGTCATTCCGTGTTCCTGTGGGACACCTTATATTGGTGAGACAGGTCGCTTTATCAATCAAAGGATTAGCGAGCATTCGGCAGACTTAAGGCATGGTAGGACCAAGTCCTCAGCCCTGGCGGAACATGCCGAGAAGACGACGCATCATGTTTGTATTGAAGAGGCTCAAGTCATTGCTAAGGTTGCCCAATTTCACCATCGCAAGTTTAGAGAGGCCCTGGAGATTGAAAAAAGTCTGATTAATCTAAATAGGGATGATCGCTGGAAGATCAGCAGGTGTTGGGTCCCAGCCTTGTCTTCCTAGCCTCCTCGGTCCTTGTTTTATAAGGTCTTAGGGCTCCTGTTTCCTTTCCTTAGTAGTTGTATTCTGTGGTCGTCCTTTTTCCCTAAGTTCATTAAAAGTTTGTTATATATTATTATTATTGTTCCTTTGCATTATAATAGCTGGTATAACCCTAAAGTCTTTTTACCTTGTTTCTTATACTACCTAGTATTATTAAAGTATATATATATATA
>APFE031290167.1:3912-17338 GCA_000404065.3 Pinus taeda
TAGGGGCATCATTTATGGCAGAAACCATTTCGTGCCAATAAGGTGAGCGAAGAACATTGAATGGTATCCCACATGCATAGAGAAACTTGTAAACCTTTGAATCCACATCATTCCTACACCCCTCATCAAGGAAATCTGATATGGTTCTATGCTTTAAAGCTGATGACCCTATGCCTCCATATCCACTGCCTTGGGAGGATGCCGAAGGAGTTCTTTGTGCTTGTGATTGTGAGCTTGGTTCAAAGAAGCCCCTTGATTTTTCAGATTTGTATTGGGCTTCCTCCTCTTCCCTTATGTATTTGGCTTTATTTGCTGCTGACACCGCTGCACAAGTTTTGATTCCTATTTGTTTATCTCCATCCCATGGCCTTTTCCCACAGAGGTGTTTTCTGGCACGGGTGTATGAACCTGTGTAATTATTGTTGCAATGGGGGCAATGAAATTTAGTGGTTCCACCCCCTTTCCCTGCTTCAGGCCTGTTAACATATTTCCACAATGGGGTTTGGTCTTGTTTAGTTTTTTGAGAGTCATTTTCACCCTCCTCCAGCTCCTCCTCACCGGGGTTTTCATCAAATCCACTTTCTCCAGCTTCTTCATCCCCCTCTTCATTTTGGCCTTTCCGTTTCCTATTCTCCAGCACCATAATAACCATAAAAGGGACCAAGAAGAGGAAAATGCCAAGAAATATAGTCAGGTCCATGATGTTTGATATTTGTAGGCTTTTGAATCTGCAAAATTTAATGGGAATGGGAATGGGAATATGAATGAGAAAATTAATTTAATTTATTTAGATTAATTAATTTAATTTATTTAGATTCATGAAATTTTTACTAAATAAACTAAACTAAACTAAACTAAATTACTAAATTACTACCTAATTAAGGTTTAAAATACTAAATTACTAAGTTACTAACCTCCTTGTAGGCTTGCTCCTCGCTTCTCCTTGCTCCTTTGCTCTCCTCAACTCATTCCAGTCACAATGAAATATTTTTTGCACCCAAGTTGTTTTAACAATTTTTTAAATGATTTTTTTTTTTTTTTTTTTTTTTTTTTTTTTTTTTTTTTTTTTTTTTTAATTTTTAATTATTATTATTTTTTAATTTTAATTTAATTTATTATTTTAATTAATTATTTTTATTTATTTATTTATTTATTTTTCCGGCGTCTGCAGAAATTTTATCGCGCGATCGCTTCCGCGTCGTCGCCCGATGCTCTTAGAGCGAAAATTAAAAGCTGGGGAGCGATCATTCCCTGATCGCTCCCGAGCTTTAATTTTTGCTTCGGGAGTCGGGAGCGACGCTCCCGAACTCGCTCTCGATTTTGGCAGGGAGCGAATTTTTTTTTGTCGGGAGCACGCTCCTGACCCGCTCCCGCCCGAAGCGCGGATTGGGAGTGGGTTCGAAGGGGGGGCGGAGCGCTCCCCCGCAACTTTGAGATAGACTTAGAAATTCCAACATAGTATCAGAGCATGGTTGCAGATCACAAGAAAACTGAAGGGATCACCCGAGTAGAGCATTTGTAGCAGATTCATCTGTCCCGAGTGACAGAGCTGATCCTTGCAGAAGGCGACAGAGGAAGGAGTGACCCAGAGGGACTGCGTCATCATTCTGGGCAAGCGAAAGACAACACAGAGGCTAAGGGAGGCAAAATCAGGCTCACGCAGAGGCCAGGAGGGCTGACGCAGTTGGCTTGGGGAGTTGATTTGTCAGTGCTAGGATTGCGTAGAGCCAAGTGGCTGAATCCTTTAGTTACTGGGGCATAGGAGGCTGTGGGTAATTTGTAGAGTGAAGTTGGTGGGGTACTGTGGTGAGAACAATACCTAACAAGGGAAGACCAAGGTGGAGGGAGTTGCTGCCGATGCGGATTTCTAGCCAAGGAATCTGGATCAATGATGCAGCTGCACAGACGATCGGAGTGGGGCAACTTGACGTTGGCAGAGGGATTCCCAGAAGGGAAGTAGAGAGACTTAGGAGGAGTTGAACCGAGAACTTCCAGACGGGAAGTTGAGAGACTCAACAGGAGTCAAATAGAGGACTTCTAGGAGTGCAGTAGAGAGAGTTGGAGGAGTCGAAAGAAGAGCAGCGAGATGGCCGTGAATGGGCTGAGAGATCAGGATAGGTTGAAAGGAGCATCCAACTTTGTGGTTTGGAAGGCTAGGATCTTGTCCATTCTAGACAGACATCGCCTCAAGGGCTTCGTCACGAGAGTGATAGCTTTCCCAGATGACCCCGTAGCTAATGAAAGGTACGAGGAGTCAATGGTGAAGGCTAAATGCATCATCCTTGATGGGTTCAAGGATCATGTGGTACCTCATATTGCCGAGAAGGAAACAACAGAGAAGATGTGGGATGCCTTGAAATTGTACCAGCATACCTCCGTGCAGAGGAAGATGCTCCTGGAGAATCAGCTAAGGGCATACCAGATCTAGAAGGGAGAGTAGATAGATGTCTTCCTCGGTTGCATGAAGGAGATCCGTGACCAGCTAACTTTCATAGGGGCCACGCCGGATGAGGTATTGATGGTGGGGACCGCACTGAATGCAGTTTCTGAGGATTGGGAGGTATTTGTCTAGAGCATACTGGGTAGGACGAGTCTTCTAGATTGGGAAGAATTGTGGGTGGCTCTTTGTCAAGAAGAGATTAGACGGCTGACCAAGGTGGGGGAGTGGCGAAAGGGGTCAAAATCAAGGAGGAAGAAGAGGATGCGGCTCTAGCATTGCAGGAAAGCAAGAGAAGAGGAAGAAGAAGGACCTCTCCAAGGTCAAGTGCTTCCATTGTGGGGAATTGGGTCATTTTGTAAACCAATGTCCTAGGAAGAAGAGCAAGGGAGAGGCTTTGGACTCGAAGGTAGCGCCTGCAAATGCGGAGAAAGAAGTCGAGGAGGAGGACGATTGTGCCATGAGTGCTCATGTGCCACTTGAGAAGAAGTGGGGAGGCTATTGAAGTTGCTAAGTTTACTTAGTTTAGAAACCCTTCATGCACTTTTTCTGATTTATTCCTACCTACTTGTTATTTTTCTTTAACAAGTTATTTACAAAGTAAATACTGAAAATAAACACCAGTGCATGCTCAATAATACGATTAGCAACTAAAAGAAGCAAGAACAAACACACCATATGACACCATTATTTTTGGACCAAAGTCCTTGTAAAAACCCAATGCGGGAAAATCGGTGCAGCTATCCGAGGGTTTTCTTATTAAGCAATATTAGAGTACAATCTGGGTGCCGAAACTAGCCTACCCAACAGAGAATTTCCTTAGCAGCTATACCTCACAGTTTGAGAGAAATCTCCTGGCTGAAACCCTAAAAAAACCTTCTGGTAGCTCCTCAACACAAAACTACTCTGCAACCTCAGCGTCTGCCCAATCTGGACTGCATTAGCCCCTCTCTTTCCCACGTTGGCCCTGTGTCAGCCTTTCTAGGCCTACATCAGCCCCAGGAGGTCCTGCGTCAGCTCTGGGAGCCTTTGCGTCAGCTACGCTGGCCCCTCTGGTGCTCTACGTAGCACTTGGTTGCCTCTACGTGGCCTTGCGTGAGCCCTTGCTGGCTCTGCGTCACCCTCCTTGGCTGCTGCGCTGCTCTCTCGACACAATCTCTACCTTCTCTGTTTCTTTGTACTCAATGCCCCTCAACTGCTCTCCCGATCATTGATTCTACCTCTGTTACCAAACCCCGCTCTAGAGAATAGAATGACTGAGCATATGGTGTACTCTCCAAGTGACCCTAAAGCCTCCTTTCATACTTTTTCTGTTGACATCTCAACAACTGAGATTAAGTCCCTAATCAACGACTAATATTAGATTTGGCTTGATCCATGTCTTTTGGACCATTCTAACACAGATTCATATTAATACACATTAATATTTTATTTTCGCTAAGTTTAGACTTAGGGATTCCATTAAAAATATTAATTATTTTAATATCAACTGATTTGTTTAGAATCAGGTCAAACCCTTTTTGGGTAATGGAGATTTCATGTGCCCCCCAACCTCTCCACCATATTTCGTGGCTACATCACATCCGATGCTACACGAAATCAACAAAGGCATCGAGTTGTAGTCAGGAGGACTACAGGCGATGAGGGGCAAGATCCTTGAGGTACCCAACCTCTTGGATTATACCTTGGTACAGGAAACTCGAAGAGGAATAGCGGGATTGGCGGATGTCGGTAGAGACAGATGTGGATGGAGCAGCGGAGGGTGCTATAGTGCAAGAGTCTCGGGATAACACGAAGCTAGTAGGCTGCAACAATGTGAGAGGCACGAGAGTGTTGCACCAGTGCAAGATGGCACAGAAAGGTGTGCAACGGTGCGAGATGCAGGGAGTTGTTGTAGCGACGCAGAGGTCAGTAGAGGGAGCACTAGTTAGTGACAAAGAGAGCTTCAGCATCGGGAGTGTTTCTAGCTTGACAGGGATGTCAGAAGTTGGGTGGATCAGTTACTTACTTTTCAGTAACTGAGTTGCAGTGCAGTAGCGGTTAGTAGTAGCACGATGCAACATGATGAGAGGGGGGGTTGCAGTGCAAAAGCAGTATTGGGAGTATGGACCAGCAACAGCACAGATGCAGAGGGACTCGCTGTACAGATTTAGCAGTGGCCGTAGGAGGGCCATGGGCAGTAGTACAGGATGCAGAAGTGCAGAGGATGTTGGGCGGGGAGGCCTAGCATCAGCATGGGGACCGGTGTCGGATAATCAGGGTGATGCTCAGTGTGGAGTATTATTAGAGCACAATCCTCGCTAAGAGGGAGTGTTGATTTGGGGTGGCATTGGATGTGCTGTAGTCATGAAAATTGGTGGAGAGGCTAAAGCACATGAGATATCCAAGACCCAGAAATGGTTTGGGCAGATTCTAACTGGTTTGGGAGATTTTGAAATAATAAATATTTTTAATGGAGTTCCTAAGTCTGAACTTAGGAAAAATAAAATATTAATGTGTATTAATATATCACTGGGTTAGAAGGTTCCAAAAGTCATGGATCAAGCCAAATCTAATCTTAGCTGTTGATTAGAGATTTAATCTCGGCCGTTGAAGGACCAACAAGAAAAGTATAAGAGGAGGCTTGAGAGTCAGTTGGAGAATACACAAGAGTGATTAGTCATTCATTTTGCTAGAGCGGGGTTGCTAAGAAAAGTTGAATCAGTGATCAACGTTGAGGGGCAGTGGGTACGAGGCAGAGAGGCAGGGACAATTTTGGGAGACTAGCATAAAAGCGGAGAGAGCCAAAGTAAGGGCTAGTCCAGGCTACGCAAAGCCCAACAATGGCAGCGTAGAGCCCAGAGAGACCGTGTCATCCACGCAGAGGGCAGAGGGTGTGACACAGAGGCTCCCAAAGGCTGCGTAGTTTGTCAGAGGGCTGATGCAGTGGCCAAAAGGGCTAGCACTGAGCTTTAGTTGTGCCGTAGAGGGTTTCGTGGGACAGGTTTTCTGAATACCTGTTTCCGGATATAGAGGTATTGCTGTTGTATATTTTTCTCTGTCGGGTGAGCCGGTTGAGGCACCTAGTTGTACTCAGATAAACTGCATAATAATATAACCCTCTGAATAGCTGCATCGATTTTCTCGCATTGGGTTTTTCCGGGGACATTGGTCCAAAATAACGGTGTCACTTGTGTGCTTGTTTTCTTTCAGTTGATGATGTGTAGATGTTGATGCTGTACTTGTGCTTATTTGCAGTATTTACATGGTAAATAACTTGTTAAGTAATTAAAGAAGTAGGCGAAATAAAACAGATAGTACATGAAGAATTTCTAACGGGATAGACTTAGAAATTCCAACATCTTGTTTTGGATAGGATTGGAAGGCTTAAGATGGACCTACTTGGACACATGGTTTAGAGGAGCTATTGGTTTTGTAGAGGTGATCACACCATGTAGAGCATGCCCAACACATGTCTTGAGCATGTTTCTTTATCCACATGGTCATGTGTCATAGAGTTTGTATGCATTCTTTGGCCTTGGTATACTATTCATTATACAATTCTCAACATGTTAGTCTAACAGTGCATAGCGTTTCATGTTTCTTGAGGTAGTTCACTGATCCCAATGTACAGAGTCCCAGGGTCAAAGAGTCAACAAAGGCTCAAAATGCTTAAAATAATGTGTAATGGACATGCCTTGTATAAATTTTGTCAAAAAGTGAAGGTATCTAATATATTTTCCAAGTCAGGTGGTAATACCCTCTTTTGTGGCACATGTGGGTTAAATTGGCAAAATTGAGGTCCATACTTGACATAAAGGGACATAATTTAATGTCAAAAATTACGTAGAAATCATTTTGAACAAAACCCATGTGCTTGATTCATCAAATTATGCAAGGAGTTGCAGATCTAACAAATGGATCATCTAAAAAAGGGTTTGCCCCACATGTGAGAGGCCTATCTAGCTGTTGGGAGGGCAAAATCCAACCATTGGGGCTAAGTAAACATTGAAAAAGGTCAATCGCTCAAAGAAAGTCAAGTTTGCAAGAGAAAAAGGTGAAGGCCATTGCAATTCAAGTCTTATGAACCAAGTTGACCTCCATTTAATAGTTGTTTGTCTTCTCCAAGTGGCTGTTGAGGGTGTAAAGTTAAAGCAAATGAATGTTGGACTTAAAGTGGACTCTAAAAAGCCATTGTGGATGGAGTGAGCCCTGAAGGAAAGGAAATTGAGCCTCCTTCAAGCAAATAAACTCAAAACAAATCAAATCGACACAAATGTGTGAGCTATTATGTTCATTGAGTCAAGTCGAACACCTCACGTGGGCTTTCTTTCATGTAAAAAAATATTTTCATTGTAATGACTTAGTACTGAGGTTGTGGATGACAAGTCAAATCATTATTTTTGTGAGAGGGTTTCAAATTAGTTGTTAGAAGAAAATTTACATTAGTCAAGTCCCTCCCATTTTGTTGCTGTGGAATTGTAAGATCATTGTGCCATAGTAAGAAATTTTTTTGGCATAAACAATTGTCTTGTGGATTGATTCTTCTATTGTTCTTCTTATAAGAATTTGTAGATATTGTGCTCCATAATATTTTTCAGGTATTCTAAATTGTGTAAAGCTCTTGGGTCGATCCATTGAGGAGCTACATGGTCACTTGAAAGAGCAAGCAAGGGTGCTAGTCCTCACTTTCGCTTTGTTGGACTGGGGTTATCAAAATCTAATTGCTGGACTAACCCTTCTTGGGGGTTTCTTCATCAAAGACAAGATCTCTCTGAATACCATAGTTGATCCATTGGCCATAGGTATTTGAAGAGGAGATTACCCCTAGTTGGATTTGGGTACCAGTACTTTTTCTTAGAGTAGGGTGAGGATGACTAGTTGTTTTACTCGAAACTCATATCATAGTCCAAAATCTCAAGGCTTATCTAGAAGGGGTTGTGATCACAATTTAACACTAGAAATATGAAAATCCAATTTAAAAAAAAAATTTTGCTTTATAAAATATAAAAATAAAAAATATTTCAGTAGCTTTAGATTTAATTTTCATTTTGAGCATAAATGTTATTTTTCTGGCCCAAGGAATGTACAATTCTCTTGTGTTGTGTAGGAAAATTGATCTAAAGTGAATTTCAAAAAAATGTCCAAGTGTTTTCATATCTGCTACATAATTTACGATAGCAAATATCAAGTGGTAAAAAAACCCTAATACAAGGGTTTGATACTAAAGGTATATACTTGTGAACCCTTATCATATTTCTACTGATAGGAAACTCATTCTTCATTATTAGAAGTGATAGAAATATTTCTAGATTGCATTATTTCCAATTTAGTGCCTTATTTTTAATGTTGTGTTAGTTTTATTGATATTCATTCATTTCCCTAACATTTCCACCCTTAGATCAAACTCTTAAGAGGACTTAAATGCTTGTGGGTGGCCTTGCTACCCTTCATTTTAGTGGGAGTACATAGACATATTTCATTTTGCCCATACCATTATAAGTCCAAAAAATTACAGTCAAAATCCTTGTAGGTCGTCCATTGATTTATGTATTATGGTATCCCAGGCGATTGCTAGTTGGCCATGCCAAGTTTGCTTAGATCTCATTCAAAGGTTCTTTCATCCTCAATAGGATTGGAGAGCTTATGATGGATTTACTTGGATGCATGGCTTTGAGGAGCCATCTATGTTTATGTAGGGGTGATCATTGTTGTAGGGGCTAGTCTAGCCCATGTCGAGTACATCTATGTCTATTTTCATTCCCATGTGTCATATTGTTTGTACATATATTTTTGGCCATGGTATATTATCATTTTCACGTTTCTTAACATGGTAGTCTCACAGAGTCATTTTTTCACATTTCCCAAGGTAGTTCATGTTTTCCCAGAAGTTAGAAGGTCAACTTGGTCCCAATATTTTCAACTTGATGAGAGGATGATATGCCACGTTGAATTTTTCCAAATAATGACGACATTGTCAAGTTACAGCTAGTCAACAGGTACTATAGGTTTCCAAGTGGTAGGACTAGGGCAACATTAGACCAGTGTTGCAAGAACCGTCCCCCCCCCCTAAGGATCTGGAGGCCGAAACATGACCCGTACGGATCCGCCACCGATACCTTTGGCGGAACCGCAGATCCGAAAATCAGATCCGCAATGCCACCTTTTTTTTGCGATTCCTGGAAAAATGGATCCGTGGGGTCCCGATTTGCAGTTCCTGTTGCCCTATCGACAGATCCGAAAAGGATCAGGTGTGGATATGAGGAGGTTTGGGTGTGTATCCATCGCGGATCGCAAGCGGATTCGAGAGAAGGTGAATGGTTCACACGGTTCCTCAGGGCTTTTCTTGTTTTTTTTGGAAATTTTGAACTGTTGTGAGGGACTACACTTTCCGAATACTCCCATGGTGCCCCTTGATGCTCCCTAATGGTAATGTTAAATTCTTAAAGCAAAAGTGACATTATTCTTTATCTTTCATTTCCATCCTTTTACTTAAATTTTCAACATTACCATGAAATGACTCAGGATGTTTGAGAGTGGTTCCAACCTCATCAGAGTTCATATGCTAAAAATAGAATTTCATATCCCATTCAAAATTCAACAGACAACAGTTTTCAGGATCAATGGGATTGTGGCGTTTCATTGGATTATATCATGTATGAGGGCATGTGATTGGCATTTAATCAAGAGCACTAAGCCCTATATGTACCCCAATGTTGGTGTTGTTGATTTTTAACTCCTTTGTCATGGCCTTAGCAATTATGTACTATTCACTCAAGTCAAAATCATTGATCAAGCATGTTAAGCTTTGTCTACCATATTATAAGGCTTGGATTAAGCTACTTGATCAAAATTAGGCAATGTTGACTAATATCCCTATATAATTGAAGTAGAGGCAAAGGTTAGACAAGAGAAGAGGAATCTAGATTCTAGATGGTTGATGCTGGAATAATTAATCATTGATGTACAATGGATGCCATATCTATCTTCATTCATGTAAAAATATGCATACTTTCATGTTCTTCTACAACTAATTTGGTATTTTGGATGTTTTTATTTAATATAAATGCAAATATATATATATATATATATATATATATATATATATATATATATATATATATGATGCTTTTGAGACGCTTCGCTTCCTAGAGTTTTGGGAAATGATGTTTCCGCGTCCCCGCTTCCAAAAAACGTCCCCACTTCGTGCAACATTGCATTGGATAGTTTTGATGTGGATTGAATCAAAAGTGGTCTATCGAAATAGAGGAACAAAACCCATATCTTAGATTCTTCAAATATCTCGGGGCATTAGAGATCTACCATTTGGGTGTGATGATGTGGCATTGACTGGGGTGACATGGCAATGCGTTAGACTTTGGGAACCAATGTGGTTCATCATAGGTTTGATCAAGGCAAATAACAACTAAAACAAGTGGAATGCTTGGCCAATTCATCATAGTATTAAAGATGAGGAAAAGGGTGGTGAATTCGACTTTACTATCCATTAAAAGTCAAGTCAACTAGCCATTGGATAAGATAGCTGTTGGGAAGTCAAATGTGTAATGTTAGGCATCTTGGACCAATGAGTTTGCATGTGGATATTTTTCTTGTTGTTGCAAGTCAAAGGGAGATCATCTTCAACCAAGTCAAATTCCAAGAGGACCAAGTTGAACTTTAAGCTAATTGTTGGGGTTGACCATTAGGCTTCCAAAGGTTACTATTCTTCATTTCTTGCTCTTCTAGGGACATTGTAAGGGAAATGTTGGAGTTCTTAGGGATTCTGAGTCAAGTTGAACCCTTAAGTGGGTAAACTCAATGTAATAATTTTTTTATCAAAGGTTTGTCTTAGTCTCTAACATGTAGATGACAAGTAAATTATATTTCTAGAGAGAGGTCTGTTGAAATTTGGTACCGGAGGATAGGTGGTTCCCTAAGGCTTTGATCTTTGGCTTAGGGAAAAGTGTCCAAAAGATTTTAATTTTTCTCTTAAAGTGATTTTATAATTTTTATAAAGTTAAAATCTAATTTAAAAGTGATTTTAAGTGATAAAGTTACTAAGTCTAATTTTAAAGTGACTTTTATAAAGTCAATGAAAAAATTAGAAAGGAAAAGTGACTTTGGAAATAAATGACTAAGTGGGTCTTTACTAAAGTGGGGTGAATTAAAAAATAGAAAGTGAGATTTAAATGTGCATTTAATCTCAGCCATAGATCTAAATCTATCTCAGCCATTGGATTTAGGGATCACCAAAAGTCATTTAGGGTTGGGTTAAGGGGAAGTGTTGTTGCGCAGATTGACACGACAACGCTCAGACCGGGGGCTGTCACTCTGATTCCCCGATCCCTCCGTTTAAGCCTGTCTCCCGCGGTTAAGGGGGGTAGACCCTGTGAGATGATGAAGACCAACTGTCGACCAGTTGGTTGGGAGACACGAGACACGATAAGATAAGCACTAGATGAATTTTATTAACTTAGCAGACCAGTGCCTTAAGAGATTGTTATTAAATTGTTATTAGAATGACCAAAATGATATCCAGCAACTGAAGATTTAAAAAGATGAATGCTTCAAACCACCACGAGTCATAAACCATTAACTAGATATCATATTCGTGTCTCGACTTGAAAATTTTAGATCTCAGCATGAAAGATAATCATTGAAAACAACTGATTCTGGCAAAAAATAATTTTCCCACAAAATTTTTTATTTTTCAAATTTTTATTTTTTTTAATTTTTATATGGAGCTCTTCTGACAAAATTTTAACTTAAAAAACAAATTATAAATTTCAATTCTAAAACACTAAAATAAAATTTTTATGATTTTTTATTTTATATTTTTTTTTATTGATTTTTTAATTATTTTTAAAAACAAATAAAAAACAAAATATTTAAATCTAAACTAATCCTTAAATCAAATTAAAAAAAAATAAAAAAATCTAAACCCTAACTATTAAAAAACTTTAAGAGCGCCTATTTATATTTTTTATGAATTTTTTTATTTTTTATTATTATCTATTATTATTTTTTTTTTTTTAACAAATCTTTAAATCTTAACGCAAAAAAAAAAAATCAAAATTAAAACTAAAACCCTAAAAATTAAAACCCTAAATGCCTTTCATGAATTTTAGTTTTTGTATTTAAAATCAAACTAAAGAAGGGAAAAAAAACTATTGAATCTAAATATATGCTACGTATATCAAAATAAAGCTAAACCTATAAAAAAAAAGCTTAAATGAAAATGTCAACATCTAATATCATATATGGTTTAAACTAAAACAAAAGAAACAAAATAAAAACGTGCCTAAACCAAATCAAAATGAAATCGATTTTGATCTATATCCATGCCTACGCTAACAGGAAAATACGCATCCGTGACGAAAAATCAAACCTGGTAAACGCACATCTGCATACCGGCCAGACTTCACAATGCAAATCGACTTACCTTCGACTGCATCAAATGACGCCCGGCTCTGAGATTCGACTCACGCTTTTGACCACACCGAACGTGAAACCTGCAACTGACGTCCACGGATACACAGCTCGCCCGGCCTCAGAAACTATGACGAAGGATGACTGATTATTCGGTTGTGTTCTGAATGTATCTTGCAGGTTCAGGAGTGAGGCTCGAGGACGCAAATGGAAATCTAACTTTACAAACAGGTGCTTGAATCCTGGACTGCCCAGAAGCATGTCTCACGCTTTGCGGATTACAGTATCTTTGTTGCTAAATCCGTGAGCGGTTTAAAGATCCCGCAAAGCCCTGACGTCCACCTCGATGTATAATGCATTTATCATACAACAAGTGTATTTTGAGGTTTGACGGTGGGCAGTTTCTCACAGCACGTAGGCCAGGAGAGGGTTTGAAATGGACTTGTTTTAATGCAGGTGCGTGGACGCAAAAAAAAAACTCGTCTTGCTGGTGCGGATCTGCAGAAGGTGTGACGGCAGCAAGGGGCCACACCCTTTTCTTTTGCGTTTTCGTTTTGCTGGGTGGAGAACGGGAGGACCTGCTCTCATACAATTTTCTTTCAAAATAATTTCAACAAACCACCAAATCCCTTTAAAATTTTTAGAAAATACGGCAAAGATTTTCCCGGCCGGAAACCCTGAAAACAAAAATAAACTTTGAAGATCTATACCTGTAACCTGAAATGCAAAAAACCAAGAAGTAAGACGTACCAGAGACAAAACTGAAACTCTAAATCAGCTAAGAATTTACAATTTTCGACTCTTAAACAGCCAGAGTGATCAGTAAGCACAGAAAATATTTAAAGAAATAACGATTTCAGATTTTCACTGTGAAGAACTTCAGAAAAAATCTCTCATGCAAATTAAAAATAAACTGAATGATAGACCCAGGATCAAATCCAACTGGGCTCAGCAAAAAATGCTTGTGGGAGTTGGCTGGTTCAGCCGAGAACTTCCCCGAACGCCCAAAAAATTTTATTCAGAAAATGTTTTCTGCACAGCTCAAAACAACCATCAGTAAAGAGGGCAAATGCTGCTAGATCTCAGGAAGTAATGGAGATACCTGCCATTACTTCATAAACCCTAACAGCACCCAAACCCTAGCCAGTGAAACAAGATACCTGTGCTCACAATACTCTACAAAAAGCTATTATTAATGGCTTAAAATAGCATATGCAGAAAATTTAAACAATCTCACAACATTTCAAGAGAGTAACACCAGCAAGATATGGACCCCAAAGTCTTCTTTTATTAACCAGAAACCGATTTACAAGAGAGCTTCTTCAGTCTTAGACTCACAGATCCCATGATCTGAAATGAACCCCTAAAACCCTATATAAAGGAAATGATCCCAACGGCTAGTTCAAGTGATCCATGTTGAAATGATCTCGACCCTTGATGAGGATCAAGACATCTCTTGATCTCATCCGTCGATTTTATTAAAAAAAAAGATATTTTGCATGCATTCACAAAAAATATTATTATTTTATTATTTAGGGTTTTTTGCTTTATTTTATGAATTTATTTTATTATTATTATTAT
>APFE031290172.1:0-23473 GCA_000404065.3 Pinus taeda
GGACAGAGGTGCTGGCTATGGTTGATAGCGGCACTTCGCATAACTTCATGAGCGAAAGAACCGTGAGGGAGCTCGGGTTGAAGGTCATACTTGCAGGAGCGCAAGTGAAAACTATAAATTCTCCTCCGGAAAGCATCCTTGGCATAGCCGAAGGAGTAAAAACAGTACTCGGTGAATGGTCCGGGGAGATCGATTTGACCATTGTACGAATTAACGATTATGAAGCAGTGCTGGGGACAGAGTTCATGGAACGGTTCGGTGCTGTGATGGTACCTCATCTAAAGAAACTCCTCATCTACGAAGGGAGGGATGACAGGCCCGTGAATGTTCCTACTGTGGGAATGACTAAGGCAACTCCTGAGTTAGGAGGAATACAGATGGACGACGGAAGAAAAACAAGCAAGCAGTTGTCAGACGGGATAGTAAAACTTGCTGAACGGGAGTTGACTGTTAGCACCGAGGAGTTATCAGGAAGGTTGAATTTGGCAGAAGGCTATGAAGAAAATGATACATGTATGGAGGACCGAGAGACACCCATGAAGGTGGAAGATTCGGGCAGGTGTATCGAACGAAGAGATGAAGGAGAGCCTCCCGGCTCACTCCCTTGGTAGTCCTTTTAAATGAATGAAGAGTCGGGTTCATTGTTGACTGCTCAAGGCAGTGAGCCCGTAATGATACTTGAGCAGACCGGATGGTCTCAACGGGCACCTGAAATGGGGGTTCCCATGAACGTGACGGGGGGATCATGAAACGAGTGTGTACACTCAGCCAGATGATCCATACATGGTGGACTTGGAGGTTCGAAATGTTGGGGAGCCAAGGATTGTTGCACTACGCCGACCTTGATGTAGTATGGGATGCATACTTCCGAAACATGCATAGGATTATGGTTCGGAAGGGCGACTTGGTATGGAGGACCGAAGAGGACACAATGGTATGGAGGTTGTCGGGACGACAATGGAATAAGGTGGGGGAGGATGTAACGCCTTGGAGACCGAGCACTCCGCGCACGGATGGGTGACTCTCCTACCCGACGATCCGTTCACATGAAACGACGACCACGACCGAACAAGGGACAGTTCGGGCAACAACAACAGATTGGGCGACACATGAACGAACGGGTCGACAACAATACAGCTAGGACAATTTGGGCAGTGGAGCCCACAGACCAACGAGTGCAGATCATCATGGGCAAATAGCGATAGGCCGAGGAGACATTGGAGCGAACGACCCATGAGTGAATAAGCGCGCGGGTATAGACACAAAGGCGTGTGGACTTATACAAGGCGTTGGTCGGCTTTGTAAACAATGGCCAACCTGCCACGATAAGTGCCACGACGAATTAAAATTAAAATGAACGCGTCGGCTTGGTAAGACGGTGGGCGTTTGGACATTAAAACGGGGGTTGGCTTACCACCGACACCCCTCTCCAATTTGACATGGATTCGTATATATACGGAGGACGCAAGATGATTGGAGGCATCATCGAATTCGATCACAACAAGTCTTCTCTACAAGAAGTGCGAAGTCGATACGATCTCGGTACAGATGTAGCGACGACGGTTCAATAGGGAACGACGAAAGGTCGAACGATAACCGAACAGAGTGTTAGATCGGACCTGCGAGGCAGCACGAAGTGCGCCATCGTTCTAAGAGGTTGATTTATGAACGCAGGTTCGAGCAGTCAGAAATTAACGCAGCGACTGGCCGCGGGCTCGCTGTTATTAAACAGAACTTGGGTTGTATAGATACGCCAGTCTCGGCATAGGTATATTCCGTCGGTGTATGGCCTATAAACTCCGTGGTATATTGCGCAGGCCGTGGGATATTACAAGGGCCTTGCCATCATTCAAATTATCGTGCAGCCGTGGCGTGGTGCCGGCTCACACATTGTAAAGTTTATTAACCGGTTTAATACAAAACAATTCGGGCAGTCTCTTGGTGAGCTGCGCCGTCCATATATTCATGCGTTCTTATGTGTTTATGTACACTGTAATATATTGGTGAACAATTTATTATTTTGGTTGATGAATGGTTTATATATAAACAGTACATGCATTTGGTAATTTATAATTGAATGAAGAATTATCGTTAAAGGATTGCAGTTCAGTTATAAGATTACAATTGTGGATGGTTATAAGATTAATGCTCGTGAAACGATAGTGGAACGAGTGTTGTTAAGATGTAGTCTGTGGGTACAGTTATAAACTTGCTCGGTAGTGTCGCACGCTCCTGATGAAAAAAATATAGAGAGGGCGGGGGCGTGACACCCCTAGACGAGGCACCAAAGGAAGCTGCAGAGGCATTGGCCCCAGAGGAAGCACTGAAGCACCAGAGTAAGCGGTAGAAGGTAGAGGCAACAACTCTTTATACATAAATGAATCCCTAGACAAAGATCATTGAAACAACTATTGTGTAGAATAATTTCATCAATACATTCACATAAATCTACTGCAAATGCCTATTAACGAGTACTCTGTGTCATTTAAATTATTAAAATTAAAATTAATTTAATGGGATATTCACCAGAACTATTTTACCAGAAAAGGCGGCCGGAGATTCTACTTAGTTTATGTGGAGCCAACAGCGTAAGTCGAGGCATCAATCGTGCAGGAAGCAGAGGAGAAAGCCACAGAAGGTAGAGACAAAAATCCTTTATCCAGAATTGAATCCTTGCACAAAAATATGCGACAAATGTCTTAACATATTCTGCAGAGTAATTTCATCAACTATATCACCATAAATCTGCGACAAAGGCCATGAAAACTGAATTCTCTTCCAACATTTTACAGGTACGGTGGCCAATAATATCCTAAGTTTATCAAAATATAAATTAATTTAAACGAATCTTAACAAAGCAGGGGAAAATTAGAAAGCATCAATTTGATGAGGAATAATGTAAAATAATTCAAGAAATTTCTTAAAATTAAAATTAAAATTAGTTTAACCATAGATTCAGACAATCTAGAGAAAATTAAAAACGGATCATGTAAGAAATTTCAAGAGCTTCTAATTTCAACACAAAAAATAATCTCAACTGTCATAAATATGGCAATCGAAAATAACTGAAATTCACCAATTGAGCTTTTTAAATGGGCTAGTCAACGCACGGCACAAATATTGCTATCGCTTGCGCAATCTCTGCCACTTCTTTCGCACCATCTCTAAATCATTCAGCTGATTAACCAGTGAAAATAAGAATTATACTATTCTTACCTATTGTGTTTAGCCCTAATTCACTGAAGAATTTGAAAAGATCGCACAATAAACCAAACCAAACCACATTTTAAAGTTCCATAAACAGATTTAACATGCCAATAGAGAACACTGCAAACGAAATAAAAAAGACAAAGTCCGGCCCAATCAAATAAAAATATATACACCATAACTGAATCAAATAATCAAATCGCCCAACAATAAACCCAGGGAAAACGAAAACAATAAAACCAGAATGGCAGAGCAATAAACCAGAGAAAACAAAAACAACAGGTTAGCAAGAATTTGCCGATCCCTTGATGCACTAACAAACACGAACCATAAATCCTCAAAAGAGGGCTCAAACATTTACGAGACCAATGGTAAAAGGTGCGCCCATTATTTATATTGTTATAAAAAGCATTCAAACGGCAACGTATCCTCCAAAGCTTTTCTTTTAATTTTGCTCTATTAATGGGTAATGGAGGTTTTAATTTTCTTTTAATTTTTATCCATTGAACGTTAATACAAATTTTCTAAAAACTTTGAGTCGTTCATGCAAATTTTAAAAACTTTAAGTCGTTCATGCAACTTTGTTTATATTTTTTTGTACTTAACGTTTGTGTTTCTATAAAAATTAATTAATAGAAATTTTATTATTGTTTTAATATTTCTTTTGTCAACAATATCTCTAAATCTCTATACAAGAGAAATGAGCATCAAACAACCATTATCTCTATACAAGAGAAATGAGCATCAAACAACCATTATCTTGTTATATAAGTAAATATATCATGATTGGTCCACTGTTTAATTATAAAGACTACGTTTGCTTCTAATAGAAGTCATGGAGGGTAGTTAATTACATATAGAAAGAAATGAATTTATCAATGGAATCTTTAGGTTACCAAGAGGAGGGCTCTTTGTCAACAATGATTATTGGACTCTGCAGTTCTTTAACCTTTTTATTAATAACATTTTTCAGTTATTTAATAAGTTGTATTGATGAATTTTAATGATTTAAATTTTCAACTACTTTAACTCGCATGACTATTTGAGCTACTTTAACTCGCATGATTATTTGAGCTACTTTAACTGGTTGAAATCGCGTTTTTATAATATATAGTGATATTTACAAGTCATTCAATAACTAAATATTTATTAAACTCTTTTAGTTAGCTTAGTTATATATTTACTAAATATTTTAGTTGGCATAGTTTAAGTGTTTAATGTTCCACAATAAAATGCTAAAATTTTATACATCATGTTATTTTAATTAAATGAGTTTTACCTAGCAGCATACATTTATTACTAAATTTGTTATGCAAAGAATGTTATAATGGTACGTAATCTAAACTTTGTAGGAGAAGGATTTAACATCTACTAGAGACCAAAATTAACTATCGTGATTTATTAGCATTTTTTTAAGAGAACATAACATTTTGGTCTATTGAATGCAAAGGCAATGAAGATATTCTTTTCCTGGAGAGGTTTAAGGTTGAGTGAACTCAAAATAGAAAAAAATGATGAACATAATTTTTAGGAATGAAGTTATTGTTTTTTTTATTAAGGGTTGCGGGTTGGTGTAGTTGTGGACTTCAGTAGGAGGAAAGGATGTTTTTTATAAACACAATGACAACCTTGAATTGTATGGTTTGAATCTTTTATGCCATGCTCAAGTAAGTGCCAGTGTGTGATATCTAAACGTTCCTTTGTCTAACTGTAATAGCCCCAACTCCATTAATTTGTAACCGATCATTCCTAATGATTTTTTTCCATCTTTGTGCCAAAATATATGATCATTTGATTTAGGAGACTTGCGGGTGTAATTTATTTGATAGTGAGTTCTCCCCTAGTGTGTCAATGTAAATTATCCTTTCCCACAACTCTCATTTCCTGTTCTTTCTTTAATGGTTGGTTGGGTGGAATCCATTAAAGCCACTAATGCTACTATGAAATCAAAGGTTCTTGGGAGCTCCTATTAAATTGGAGAGTTATTCTCAAGGTTTAACATAACTTCATTCATGGATGCTACTAAAGCATTCCACCTCCGGTAGTGATGATATTTTCATGCCTGCACCTATGGGTGGTTTAAGACCTTAGATCTTATCATATTAATAACTTTGGGGAAACTACAATAATTGTTGACCTCAAGGGGCATAACTAATCTTCTACATAGTCATGATGAGCTAAACCACATTGACGCAAATTTGCGTTCATCCACTTGGCTAAATTCCCTACACATTGAAATCACCTCACATAAAGTGTCCCTATTTCCTCTCATATTACCCCAAAAATTTTCTCTAGTTCTTCCAATTGCTATGCATCATTGGTATGCAAACCATATCAAGCTCATACACAAGAGTTTTTGGTATTTTCGCTTGATCTCATCAATGATCCAACTAAGGGTACCTTCTAGCATCCCTCAACACTATTATATAATTGATCACTTAATAGACTTACATTAGTATTCCATAGGTCCACAACTTATTCTTAGCATATGCAACATATTTGATTTGATCATTAACATGATTATTTTTGGTGGTTTATATGGTCATGGTATTGGGAAACCCATGGTATTTTCCCATGATATTTGATGCGATTAAGCTTATTTTAAGGCTTGAAGGAATCCATTGTAAAATACCTGGAGTGGCTTGGAGCTTGGCTGGCTTGGATTATGGTAACAAAGATATATATCTCGAGTGTTGGCTTTCCTGGTAAAGTGTGTCCAAGTTAAATATTGACTCTTATGTACATGTTTTCCATGTGTATAATTATTTGTGTTTATATTATTTCTTTAATTGTGCTAAGATAACACATGTTAAAAATGGAGTGTAACTAGAGAAATGAAATAAGCTCATGGTACACATGTAGAAAAGAGTCGATATTTACCCTAGAAACCCTTTAGTGGGAAAATTAGAACTAAACACACACACACACACACACATATATATCGACCTTATCCATTGAGTTGAAAAAACACTAGGCCACTTGAGGCATTTTATGGAGTTCTTCAAGCCTTTAAATAGGATTAATTACATTAAATACCATGGATCACCCTTGGCATGGGCTCATAAAACACCAATGATAAATCCATCAATGACCAAAACAAGGTTATCTTAACTACTTTGCGAGTCAATATTAACCTAACATAAGACATAGGATTCATGCCATGGTGAATAATTATCAAGTAGAACATCAATATACAATCTTGTGGATTGTAGGTAAAATAAATGGAATTAAATTTTCTTTACTAATTTATCCAAAAGACACTAAAATTTTTATTTCTCCAAATTCATTATTTAGATGTGGTTTAATGGCATGCAAAAAAATTCATTATAAATTGGTTGAGATGAATTTAATTATTAAAAAGAGGTAGAACACTTGTTAAAATATTATGAAATTAATTTGAGAGCATGCAGTGCTTAGATGCTATCATATATTACCACCTTGGGATCCTATGTTATATTTCGTGGTACGGATTGGTTGGGAGCTCATGAAATAATTCTAGATATGCAAGGTAAGTTACTTTAATTTGTAGATGACTTCGGGAAAAGGAGAATCTTGGTAGGAACCAAGAGATAAGCAACTCTAAGATTCTTTTTAGCCTTACAACTGAAAATGGGTCTTAGACAAGGGTGTTTTATGTATGTGGTAGTTGCTATGAACTAGAAAAATATTCAAAAGATATATAACATCATCAAATATTGTTAGAATTTCTTGATGCATTTCTAGAAGAGTTTCCTAGACTACCATTAAAATGTGAGATATAATTTACTATTGAACTTAAAGCATGAATATAGCCTATTTCCAAGCCTATATATTGTATGATTATAATAGAATTGCTGGGTTTACACATGCGACTTCAAAATATATTGAAGGGTTAACTTAACCTAGTATATAAACTTGGGGAGAGTTGGAGATTTTTTTATGAAAGAAATATGTTTCTTGGAGGCACTACATTGACTACAAGTAGGTAGTCAATGTAGACTAACCTACCCTTCTCTACGCTAGCCTAAACTACTCTAGCCTAGCCTAACCTAGCCTAACCTACTCTCCCCTAACCTAACCTAACCTAATTTATCCTAGACTAAACTAGCCTAGTCTAGCCTACTCAAGCATAGTTTAACCTACTCTAGCCTAGCTTACTCTAACCTAGCTTACTCTAGCCTACTCTAGCGTAACGTAACCTAGCCTAACCTGACCTAACCTACCCTACTCTGCTCTAGCCTAAACTACTCTAGCCAGCCTATCCTAGCCTAACCTACTCTAGCCTAATCTAGTCTAACCTACTCTAGCCTAGCCTAAACTATCTTAGCCTAGCCTACTCTAGCCTAGCCTAAACTATCTTAGCCTAGCCTACTCTAGCTAGTCTAACCTAGCCTAACCTAATCTAGCCTAACCTACTCTTGCCTAGTCTAACCTAGCCTAGCCTACCTTACTCTAGAGTTTCCTAGCCTAGCCAAGCCAAGCCTAGTCTAGTCTAGCCTAACCTACTTTAGCCTAGTCTAGTCTAGACTAGCCTGCTCTAGCCTAGCCTACTCCAGCCTAGCCTAGACTAATCGAGCCTAGACTAGCCGAATCTAGCCCACCCTTAGCTAGCCTAGCCTACTTTGACCTAGCCTACACTACCCTAGCCTATTCTAGCCTAGCCTAGACTAGCTTGTTCTAGCTTAGCCTAGCCTAGACCCTAGACTACTATGGCCTAGCCTAGCCTAATCTAGTGTAGCCTAACCTGCTCTAGCCTAGCTCAACCTAGCCTTTCCTATCCTACCCTAGCCAAGCCTAGCCTTTCTTAGCCTACTCTAGCTTAGCCTAGACTAGCCTAGCTTACTCTAGCCTAAACTAGACTAGCCTAGCTTACATTAGCCTAGACTACTACAACCTACTCTAGCCTACTCTAGCTTACTCTATCCTAGCCAACCCTAACCTACTCTATCCTAGCTTATCCTATTCTAGCATAGCCTATTCTAGCCTACTCTAGCCTAGCCTAGCCTACTCTAGCCTATAATACCCTAGACCACTCTAGCCTACTCTAACCTACGCGGACCTAGCGTAGCCACTACTCTAGCCTAGCCTATTATCCCTTAGACTACTCTAGCCTACTCTAACCTAGGCGGACCTAGTGTAGCCCCTACTCTAGCTTAGACTACTCCCACCTACCCTAGCCTACCCTAGACTAGCCTACTCTAACTTAACCTAGCCTAGCCTAGCCTACTCTAGCCTAACCCACTCTCTCCTACCGTAACCTAGCCTAACCTAGACTATTCTAGCATGGACTAACCTAGCCTACTCTATCCTAGGCTGGCTTAACCTAACCTAAGCTAAGCTAAGCTAACTTAACCTAACATAACCTAGCCTACTCTATCCTAGGCTGGCTTAACCTAACCTAAGCTAAGCTAAGCTAACTTAACCTAACATAACCTAGCGTAACCTAAACTAGGCTAGCCTAACCTAACCTAGCCCAACCTAGTCTAACCTAACCTAAGCTAACCTAGCGTAACATAGACTAAACTAACCTTTCCTAGCCTAGCCTAACCTAACCTAAAATTTTCTAGCCTAGCCTCGCCTAACCTAGCCTAACATAGCCTTGCCTAACCTAGCCTAGCCTTGCCTAATCTCGCCTAACCTAACCTAACCTTTCCTAACTTGTTCTTGCCTAACCTAGCCTAATGTATTCTTGTGTAACATAGCCTAGACGGACCTACCCTAGCCTAGCCTAACCTAACCTACCCTACCCTACTCTAGCCTAGCCTAACCTACTCAAGCCCGCTCTATCCTAACCTAGCCTAACCTAGCCTCCTCTAGCCTAGCCTACTCAGCCTACTCTAGCCTAACATACTCTAACCTAGCCTATTATAGCCTAACCTACCCTACTCTAGCCTATTCTACTCTAGCCTACCCTAGCCTAAACTGGCATAACCTACCCTATGCTACTCTAGCCTAGCCTAAGTTAACCTAGTGTAGACCCTACTCTGACCTTGGTGAGCCTAGTGTAGCCCATATTCTAGCCTAGCCTAACCTAGCCTAGCTTACTCTAGTCTAGCCTACTCTATCGTAGCATAGCCTAGACTACTCCAGCCCACCATAGGCTACTCTACCGTAGCCTAGCCTAGACTACTCCAGCCCACCTTAGCCTACTCTACTGTAGCCTAGCCTAGAATACTCTAGCCTACCCTAGCCTACTCTACCGTAGCCTAGGCTAGACTGCTCCAACCCACCCTAGCCTACTCTAACCTAAACTATCCTTCCCTAACATACTCTAGCCTAACCTACTCTTTCCTACCCTAACCTAACCTATTCTAGCTTGGAATAGCCTAACCTAACTTAAACTAACCTACCCTACTCTATAATAGCCTAGCCTAATCGAGCCTACTCTAGCCTGACGTAGCTTAACCTAGCCTAACCTATGCTTAGCTAAGCTAACCTAACATAATATAGCCTAACCTAGACTAGGCTAGCCTAACCTAAGCTAGCCTAACCTAAGCTAACCTAACCTAGTCTAACCTGACCTAACCTAAGCTAACCTAACCTATCCTAACCTAGAGTAGAGTAACCTTGCCTAGCCTATCCTAGCCTAGCCTAGCGTAGCCTAACCTAGCCTAACCTAACCTAACCTTCCCTAGCCTAGCCTTGCCTAACCTAGCCTAACATAACCTTCCCTAACCTAGCCTAAACTAGCCTCACCTAACCTAACCTAACCTCACATTTCCTAACCTAGCCTTGCCTAACCTAGCCCAGCGTGGCCTAACGTAGCTTAGCCTTCCTTAACGCAGCCTAACCTTGCCTATCGTAGCCTAGCCTAACCTACCCTAGCAAGCACAATCTAACCTACCCTAGCCTACGCTAGCTTAACCTAACCTGCACGCTTAACCTGCTCTAGCGTGCGCTAGCCTAATCTAGCCTTGTCTACTCTAGCCTACTCAAGCCTAACCTACTATAGTCTGGCCTAAAGTAGCCTACCCTAGCCTATTCTAGTGTAGCCTAGCCTACTCTAGCCTCCCCTAGCCTAACCTACTCTAGCCTAACCTAACCTAATCTAACCTAGACTAACCTACTCTAGCCTAACCTAACCAAGTCTAACCTACCCTAACCCACTCTAAACTACTCTAGCCTAGCTTAACCTAGCCTCACCTACTCTAGCCTAGCCTAAACTACCCTAGCCTACTCTTGCATAGCCTAACCGACTCTAGCCTAGCCTACTCAAGCACTCTCTAGCCTAGCCTAGCCTAACTTAGCCTAACTTGCCCTAACCTACTCTAACTTAACCTAGCCTAGCCTACATTACCTACACTAACTTAGCCTAGCCTACTCTAACCTACCCTAGCCTAGCCTAACCTGGCCTAACCTAACCTAGCCTAACCTAGCCTAGCCTAACCTAGCCTAACCTGGCCTAACCTAACCTAGCCTAACTTAGCCTAGCCTAACTTAGCCTAACCTAACCTAACCTAACTTAACCTTCCCTATCCTACTTTTGCCGAACCAAGCCTAACATAGCCTTGCCTATCCTAGCCTACCCTAGCCTAACCTTACCTAACCTTTCCTAACCTAGCCTTGCCTAACCTAGCCCAACATAGCCCAACCTAGCCGAGCCTTGCCTAACATAGCCTATCATAACCTACCCCAGAAAGCGTAATCTAACCTACCCTAGCCTATGCTAGCTTAGCCTAACCTACTCTAGCGTGCTCTAGCCTAATCTAGCCTAGCCTAGACTCCTCTAGCCTTGCCTACACTAGCTTACTCTAGTCTAACCTAGTCTAACCTAGCCTACTATAGCCTAAGCTAACCTACCATAGCTTAACTTAATCTAGCCCACTCTAGCCTAGCCTAAACTAGATTAACCTACCCTACTCTACTCTAGCCTCAACAACTCTAGCCTAACCTACTCTAGCCTTGCCTAAACTACCCTAACCTAACCTAGTCTAACCTAGCCTAACCTACTCTAGCCTAACCAAACCTAGCCTATCCTAGCCTAACCCACCCTAAACTAGTCTAGCCTAGCCTAACCTAGCCTCACCTACTCTAAACTAGCCTAAACTAGCCTAGCCTACTCTAGCGTAGCCTAACAACCTCTAGCCTAGCCTACTCAAGCCTTCTCTAGCCTAGCCTGGCCTAACTTAGCCTAACCTGCCCTGACCTACTCTAACTTAGCCTAGCCTCGCCCACTCTACCTACGTTATCTTAGCCTAGCCTACTCTAGCCTTCTTTGGGCTAGCCTAACCTGACGTATTCTAGCCTAGCTTAACCTAACCTAGCCTAGCCTAGCCTAGCCTATCCTACTCTAGCCTAGCCTAGCCTAGCCTAGCCTAGCATAGCCTAGCCTATCCTAGCCCACTATAACCTACCGTACCCTAGCCTACTCTAACGTACTCTAAACTAGTCGATCCTAGCCTAGCCTACTCTAGCGTAGCCTAGCATAGCCTAACCTACTATTTCTTAGCTTAACCTAGCCTACTCTAGCCTAGCCTATCCTAGACTACTCTAGCATACCCTAGCTTACTCTAGCCTAGACTAGCCTACTCTAGCCTAACCTAGCCTTATCTAGCCTAACCTACTCTAGCCTAGACTAACCTAGCTACCTAAAATAACCTACTCTACTCTAGCCTACTCTAGCCTAGCCTAACCTAGCCTAACCTAACCTAATCTAAGTTAGCTTAGCCTAACCTAAGCTACCCTAGCCTAACCTAGCACAAGCCAAGCTACCCTAATCTAACCTAGCCTAACCTAGCCTAATCTAACCTAACCTAATCTAAGTTAGCTTAGCCTAACCTAAGCTACCATAGCCTAACCGAGCCTGGCCTAAACTAGCCTACCCTAGCCTATTCTACTGTAGCCTAGCCTACTCTAGCGTCCTCTAGACTAACCTAACCTAATCTAACCTAGCCTAACCTATTATAGCCTAGTCTAACCTAGCCTAACCCACCCTAAACTACTCTATCCTAGCCCAACCAACCCTCACATACTCTAGCCTAGCCTACACTAAGCTAGCCTACTCTAGCCTAGCCTAACCGACTCTAGGCTAGCCTAATATAGCCTTCTCTAGCCTAGTCTAGCCTAACTTAGCCTAACCTGCCCCAACCTACTCTAATATAGCCTAGCCTAGCCCACTCTACCTAAGCTAGCTTAGCCTAGCCTACTCTAGCCTAACCTAACCTAGCCTAACCTAGCCTAACCTAACCTAGCCTAACCTAACCTAACCTAATCTTCCCTAGCCTAACTTTGTCTAACCTAGCCTAACATAGCCTTGCCTATCCTAGCCTAACCTTACCTCACCTTTCCTAACCTACCCTTGCCTAACCTAGCCCAACCTAGCCCAATGTAACCTAGCCTAGCCTAATGTAGCCTACCATAACCTACCATAACCTACCCTAGCTAGTGTAATCTAACCTACCCTAGCCTACGCTAGCTTAGCCTAACCTACTCTAGTGTGCTCTAGCCTAATCTAGCATAGCCTAGACTCCTCTATTCTTGCCTACTCTAGCCTACTCTAGTCTAACCTAGTCTAACCTAGCCTACTATAGCCTAACCTACCCTACTCCAGACTAACTTACTCTGGCCTACTTTAGCATAGCTTAAACTAGCTTAACCTACCCCACGCTACTCTAGCCTCAACAACTCTAGCCTAGCCTAACTTAGCCTAACCTACTCTAGCCTAGCCTAAACTAGCCTACCGTAGCCTATTCTAGCGTAGCCTAGCTTACTCTAGCCTCCTCTAGCCTAACCTACTCTAGCCTAACCTAAACTAGTCTAACCTAGCCTAACCTAACCTACCCTAACCTACCCTAACCTAGCCTAACCCACCCTAAACTAGTCTAGCCTAGCATAACCTAGCCTCACCTACTCTAGCCTAGCCTAAACTAGCCTAGCCTACTCTAGTGTAGCCTAACCGACTCTAGCCTGCCCTACTCAAGCCTTCTCTAGCCTAGCCTAGCCTAACTTAGCCTAACCTACCCTAACCTACTTTAACTTAGCCTAGCATAGCCCACTCTACCTACACTAGCTTAGCCTAGCTTACCCTAGCCTTCTTTGGGCTAGCCTAGCCTGACTTATTCTGGCCCAGCTTAACCTAGCCTAGCCTAGCCTAGCCTATCCTAGCCCACTCTAACCTACCATACCCTAGCCTACTCTCACTTACTCTAACCTAGTTGAGCCTAGCCTAGTCTGCTCTAGCGTAGCCTAGCATAGCCTAACCTACTATTTCCTAGCCTAACCTAGCCTACTCTAGCGTAGCCTAGCCTAGACTACTCTAGCCTACCCTAGCTTACTCTAGCCTAGCCTAGCCTACTCTAGCCTAGCCTAGCATTATCTAGCCTAACCTACTCTAGCCTAGAGTAACCTAGCTACCTAAACTAACCTACCCTACTATAGCCTAGCCTAACCTAACCTAACCTAATCTAAGTTAGCTTAGCCTAACCTAAGCTACCCTAGCCTAACCTAACCTAACCTAGCCTACCTTAGCCTAGCATAACCTAAACTAACCTAACCTAACCTAGCCAAACCTAGCTTAGCCTAGCCTAGCCTATTATTTAGTAGCCCATGCTAGGATACTCTAACTTACCTTAGTCTACTCTATATTAGCCTAGCCTAACCTACTCTAGCTTACCCTAGCCCATTATAGAGTAGCCTATCCTATTTTTGTCTAGCCCACCCTACCCTAGCTTAAACTTATTCTATCCTTGTGTATCCTAGCCTAATTTAGTCTATCCTAGCCCACTCTAGCTTAATCTTGCCTAGTGTAACATAAATGTAGATTCCTAAGAGTTTATATATATACATGTTGTAGTTGAAAATCTTAATAAAATATATTCAAAAGCAATCTTATAAAATATTTATGTTACAATTTAATTCTATCATAAATATTTAAATTTAACAGCATTATCACTTTATATTATATAAATTCAAACAATTTTCTTTATACATTATGTTATTTTAATTAAAAATATATATCATACATCATTGTACCATTAATAAATATAGTGCAGAACTTGAATAACATATTAAATATTTAAATTTGAAAATCATTTTAAAAATTAAATTAAACTAGACAACATTAATAAAGAAATCATTCAAAAACAAATTAAATTAAATATCATTAATAAAAAATTAAATATAACAAAATTTAGTTAAAATAAATTAAATGTATGAATATACAATTTAAAATACATTGAATTTAACCACGATGCTAATGTAAGAAGAGGATGTAAAGTAAGTTATAATATATAAATAAAAAACATATTCCTAAATGAAAAACATATTTGTAAAATATAGAAATATAATTGAAATTTATTTAGACAAATTCAATAATCTAAAAATTTAAATGTACCATACATTATAAGACATAAACAAAAAGCATTTTTCTAAATTAAAAATATATTTGTAAAATATAAAAATATAATGGGAGGGCCCATCCAAAACTGATTATGAGAGGCATAGGTTAAGTCAACTATATTTTTAATTGACACAGAAAACTCAGAGATATAACTATAAAAGTAAGAAACCAATTTAAATAAAACCACAAACTTTCATAGAAATAAACTAAATCAATGAATAAATGTATTAATCTGAAATGAGTGAGATACAAATCGGATGAATAAAATTATTATAATAAATTCACTGCAGCTAAAAAAATCAGTAAAAACCATTGTCATGAAACTAAATCATTACAGTGTTAAATATATTAACATAAGGAAAACTGAAATGAAAGGATTAGGTTTCCATGGAGAGCAGAGCTTTGAGGATGGATACAAACTACATCTATGATTGAGTAAAGGCAGGTGGCTTTGATATATTCAATAGTATTTGAAAATACCTTATACCTTATTCTTGTTGTGGTTTGACATTCTAGTTATTAGAAGGCTAGAAAAAAATAATTATTAAATAAAATCATTTTATTCTTCCATGTATTTATGGAATTCTCCAATTTCTGTATTTTCTTCTCCTAGTCCAGCTGCAAGAACCATGTTTACCATTTTATTAATTTATAAATATTGTAAATTACTTCTATTTGAAAAATAATTAAAAAATTAAGGAACTGTATAATCTATAGAATCAAAATCCTAAGGACACCCTTCAATAAACATGAAAAAAAGTCAGAATGCCAAAAGATTTGATTTATACTTAAATTTTAGATGTGGGGAATTAGTCATTATTGCTACTGAGATTGACTCATAATTTCTTCCTACCTAGTTATATATAACACCTCTTTGCAAATCACTGGCTATTATTTTCTAAATAGTTAGGAATATCTTGTTGAAATTGGGGGAGTATAAAATTGCACAGTTGATCATTAGAAACTTACGAAATAGAAGCTCAGGAATATTCGATGAAATTACAAGATTGAGGTTTGTTTTGAGAGTAAAGCTCAGAGAAAATAGAACTGTAATTGTAATTGCTCTGTTTCACACGATGCAACATAAAACAATGGAACGGATTCCCTGAATACTTTGGAGAGGAATATTTGCTCAGATGAAATAGAACTGTAATTGTAACTGAAGCCCATGGAGATATGTATTGCTCTGCTTCATAAGATGCAACATAAAACAATGAAACTGGTCGAGCGAATAATTTTGATTCAATGAGAATACATTTTACACGGAAACCAGAAGGAAAATGGAATAATAAAACTGAGATGAATGGACTAGGTTTTGCTTTGAGAGCAGCTCACAGGAAATATAGTTGTAATGGAGGTTTCTCTAATTCAACTATTTTAATTCAAGAAATATAAAATTAGAATCATTCATGATGAACGAAACCTACCAGTAGTTGGGCTAAACCTACCAGTAGTTGGGTTAAATAAAACTACATAGAAAGAACAGAGCAATAACAGAGTCAGAATTAATGCCAATCGAGAACAGAGAATACAACGAAAGATTAAAAGGAATTGATGGGATTGCGAGCGGACTAAGAAGAGAGAAAAATGATTGAAGTACAGACTTAATCGAGTAATGAAATCCAGAGAGAATTTGAAGGCCACGAAAAAGGAATTCTCTTCGAACATTTTTACAGGTGCCAAAAATATTTCAACATAAATATGCTAGGAAGGACACGAAAAAGGAATTCTCTTGGAACATTTTACAGGTACCATGGCGAATAAAAAAATTCGAAATTAAAATTAATTTAATCGAATCTCTGTTCTCTCCGATCTCAATTATCAGTAATCGCCAGTTTAGTTGGATTTTCCCCCAAAACCATGATAGCTGTTTAATTAATTTTTCCCACAAAACCATGATAGCGTGTTATGGTAATCGAAAATACCTGAAATTTTAATTCGCAAACCGTACCACCTGTGCACCATCTCCTAATCTCCCTCCCACAACACCTGTACTGCATCACTGCGATATTGCTAGTGAGAAATTTATTTAATGAAAATTAGGACATTACAATTCTTTGCTACAGTGCTGTGTTTGATCCCTAATTCCACCGAAAACATCACACAACTTTGACAATGGGTGTTTTAAGAGATCTCACGTTGAAGAATCGGTGGGTGTTTGAAGAGATCTCACATTGAAGAAAGCATCCATATCAAAGATAGGGATGGTTGAATGTGTTTACCCCTGGTTTCAGACTATTGACATTTCACAATATATTGCCTTGCCATAAACATTAGCAAGAAAGAAACTACCAGGAATTGGACACTTTCAAGTCTCATAAACCTTAAATTCCTCAACTTAAGTGGATGCTTCGCGCTAAGAAAAAGCTCAGTCTACACGATCAGTCTACAAGGTCTGATACTTTTGTAAGTAGTTGAAGCAGAGCAATCGAATTTTCTGGAAAGATATTCGCAAACTTTTGGTGATTATTTTTGTACATTATACCTCCAAATATTAATTCTCTCACATATATATTCTCTAAATTAAGAACACAATCCCTCTAATTGACGTATTAATTTCATCATGTCTCATTCATTTTTCTGCTCAACGTTCATAATATCTCATTCTCAACCTATAAATTCAATACTAAAAGCATTTCAGTATGCCTGAGTGCTATCATTATCATTGCCAGCAATCAGTTATGGTCGGTGGAATACATGAACTCAGATAGAGCTGCGTAGGCATAGGCAGCTAGAGTTACAGTTGACTTAGTTTTACTGGAGACCCCCAGAGGAGGCACCAGAGGAAGCAGCAGAGGCATTGGCCCCAGAGGAAGCACTGGAGTAGGCGGCAGAAGGTAGAGGCAACAACTCTGTATACAGAATTGAATCCCTAGACAAAGATCATTGAAATAAATATTGTGTAGAATAATTTCATCAATACATTCACATAAATCTACCGCAAATGCCTATTGTACTCTGTCAAAATTTCCTGATGTCATTTAAATTATTAAAATTAAAATTGATTTAATGGGATATTCACAAGAACTATCTACCTGGCTTTTTTTACCAGAAAAGGCGGCCGGAGATTCTACTTAGTTTATGTGGAGCAAACAGCATGAGTCGAGGCATAAGACGACAAAGCCACAGAAGGTATACACAAAAATCCTTTATCCAGAATTGAATCCTTGCACAAAAATATGCGAAAAACGTGAATAATTTCATCAAATATATCACCATAAATCTGCGACAGAGGCCATGAAAACTGAATTCTCTTCTAACATTTTACAGGTACCGTGACCAACAATATCATAATTTTATCAAAATTTAAATTAATTTAAACGAATATTAACAAAGCATGGGAAAATTAGAAAGCGTCAATTTCATGAGGAATAATGTCAAATAATTCAAAAAATTTCTTAGAATTAAAAGTAAAATTAGTTTAACCACAGATTCAGACAATCTAGAAAATTAAGAACGGATAATCTAAGAAATTTCAAAAGCCTCTAATTTTAACATGAGATTTGAGAAGACCAAAAATAATCTCAACTGTCATAAATATGGCAATCGAAAATACCTGGAATTCACCAACTGAGTTTTTTTAATTGGCTAGTCAACGCAGGGCACAAACATTGCTATAGCTTTCGCAAACTGTGCCACTTCTTTCGCACCATCTCTAAATCATTCAGCTGATTAACCAGTGAAAATAAGAATTATAATATTCTTACCTATTGTGTTTAGCCCTATTTCACTGAAGAATTTGAAAAGATCGCACAATAAACCAAACCAAACCACATTTTAAAGTTCCATAAACAGATTTAACATGCCAATAAAGAACACTGCAAACAAATTAAAAAAGACAAAAGCCGGCCAAATCAAGAAAAAATATATACACGATAACTGAATCAAATAGCCCTGCAATAAACCCATAAAAAACGAAAACAACAAAGCCAGAATCGCAGACCAATAAACTAAAGTAAACAAAAATAACAATAACAGGTGAGCAAGAATTTGCCGCTCCCCTGACAAACACAAGACCACAAATCTTAAACGAAACAATGGCCTCAACATTTACGAATGATGGTAAAAGGTGCGGCCATTATTTATTTTAGTATGAAAAGCATTCAAACAGCAACGTAATTTTGATCGCTCAAACGTTCATACAACTTTTCAAACGTTCATACAACTTTTTTAAAAACTTTAAGTAGTTCATGCAATTTTTTTTATATTTTTTTTTTACTAACCTTTATTTTAATATAAAATTAATTAATAGAAATTTTATTATTGTTTTAATATTTCTTTTTTCAATAATATCTCTAAATCTCTATATAAGGGAAATGAGCATCAAACAATTATTATCTTGTTATATAAGTAAATATATCGTGATTGGCAGACCGTTCAATTATAAAGACTACCTTTGCTTATAGAAGTCATGGAGGGTTGTTAATTATATATAGAAAGAAATGAATTCAACAATGGAATCTTTAAGTTACCAAGAGGAGGGCTCTTTGTCAACAATGATTATTGGACTATGCACTTCTTTAACCTTTTTATCAATAACATTTTTCAGTTATTTAATACGTTGTCGAGATGAATTTTAATGATTTAAATTTTCAACTACTTTAACTTGCATGACTATTTGAGCTACTTTAACTGGCATGACTATTTGAGCTACTTTAACTGGTTGAAATCACATTTTTATAATATATAGTGATATTTACAAGTCATTCAATAACTAAATATTTATTAAACTCTTTTAGTTAGCTTAGTTATATATCTATTAAATACATTTATTACTAAATTTGTTTTGCAAAGAATGTTATAATGGTAGGTAATCTAAACTTTGTAAGAGAAGGACTTAACATCTACTAGAAACCAAAATTAACTATCGTGATTTATTATCATTTTTTTAAGAGAGAAAAATATTTTGGTCTATTGAATGCAAAGGCAACGAAGACATTCCTATCGTGGAGTGGTTTAAGGTTGAGTGAACCCAAAATAGCCAGAAAAAAAAAGCTGAACATAATTTTTAGGAATGAAGTTATTGTTTTTTTTTATTAAGGGTTGCGGGTTGGTGTGGGTGTGGACTTCATTGGCATGGTTAATTTGATAACCAGTTAGTGCTCTAGAAGATTGGAACACATAGTAGGAAACCATTTAAATTCAATCTAACTACTAAATGACTATATGGATATCATAAAATATAATTGGCCTACTAGAAACTTCTTGCAAAAGGGTTACCTATTAAAATTTGCAAGAAAGTGACCTGTTAAAATTCCCTCACGGGAAAGCCAAAAAAATGAAAATAATCATAAAATCTAATTGGTCATGTATGTTAGTATTTAATCATTCCACCAACAATCTAGAAAGGACAAAATAATGCTTTTTGATTTAGACACATCAAAATAAAACTGGGTATGAACAAGAATTAACAGATAATTTGGAAGCTTTGTTTAGTCAAGTTGTAGTTGGTTTCAATGATCAAGTTTTTTAGTAATAAAGAAAATAATCATATACTTAAAGTAGAGCCTTGTGGGTTCCTAAAGAAGATGAAAACACTAAGTATTTTCATCATTTGTAAATCATAGAAAGTTCATGTTAACACAACTTGGAAAATGTTAAGATATCACAGTGTAGAAGTTAGAGTATTTGTTGATTTGGGTTTTTTTGAACTAAAACATATACATAGAGAGGATAATAAGGTTTCTATTATTGAGGTTATCAAAATGGTTTCTTATTTATTAGGTTTATGGAGCACAAGGAAACTAGAATCTTTCAAAATAACTATAAAAATATGAGCTTCAAGGTGATGAAGACGTCTCAATTATGAGTGTAACAACACTTTTTCATGACTATTTGTGTATTTTTGCATGACTATGTGAACTATGGATGTATACAAAATCTATGTGGAAATAAAGTGATGACCGGCTGAAGTGAGGAGCATACATATCCAAAGCTCTTAGAGGGAAGGCATGTCATACACTATTGCATGCCCGTTGAGGGCCTCTTGCACGCTGGTTGGTTCTCCTATATCATGCCATCGGTAAGCCCATACCAACATCTCTTAATTGTCATGAATACCCACCTAACCATAAAATGCCTTGCACTGACAACACTGAAGTCAGACTTGGCAGCGTGAGTGGAGGACGGTCTCCCATACTGTCCCATTTTCTTGTGCAATTTGGCAAAGAAAGAAAGGAGTTTGTGAACCAAAAATGTCAGAGGTGCAAAATGGGAGAGTGTTATGGTAGTTTGTGGAGTGGGAGACCGATCAAAGTGTGCAAAGAGACACAAAACAATTGGCTCGGAAGCTTACTACGCAGAGAACACACAAAGCACCAAAAATTTATGAAACGAGGGATTTTTGGCTGAAGACACGAGAGATGAACTCTATTTTTAAGCTACCAGTGTGAAGGAAATATGAGCAAAGATGGGTTCATATTTAACACCGGAGATGATTCTTTAGTCTGTACTTCCCCTACCTAAGGAGGACCTCACCTATTTGCTGCAAATTCCCAGAAAGTGATGCATCAACCTGATATCCCTCATCCCAAATTCTAATGCTATATGTGAAATACAACCTGCAATCAATCTCTCTACACCTATTCGAATTAGATCATCCACATACAACAATAAAATATGCGGCTTAGACCCAATCTAGAAGAAGTATAGGGTGGGATCCACCTCACTCTGGCTGAAGCCTATGTTTTGCATATTGCTATGGCTCCTGGAATACCATGCCTTGGGTACCTATTTGATTCCACGTAGTGATTTATTAAAGCTACATACATAAGTATCTCTATCATGGACTCCAAACCCCTATGGTTGCCCAATATGGACTTCTTCCTCAATGATGACATTGAGGAAGGTGATCTTCACATCCATCTCGTAGATTGTCCACCTTGTCTCAAAAGATATTGAAAGATCTTCTTCAATAAAGAAATATCTAGCTACAGGAGAAAAAGTCTCCTCATAGTCCATTCCCTTATTATGAGAGAACCCATGAGTTGCAAGAAACATCTACAATATTCTTTACAAACATCCCTCTCTGCTCCAAATACAACAAGCTAAAGAAAACACTCCTTATTCGATTATTTATTTATATTCGAATCTACATCCATGTGCTTCTACTATGTTCCATGTCAATCCTTGTGATGTTTTTCTAGGTTTCATTTACCGTGGTTCACATACACATGAACCATCACTTGATGTAAGCAATCAGTTCATTAGGTTTAACACTAACGGATGATTGCTTTAGTAGGAGGAAAGGATGTTTGTTATAATCACAATGAAAACCTTGAATTGTATGGTTTGAATCTTTGATAATATGCTCAAGTAAGCGCCAACGTGCGATATCTAAACATTCCTTTGTCTAACTGTAATAGCTCCAACTCCATTAATTTGTAACTGATCATTCCTAGTGAATTTTTTCCATCTTGGTGCTAAAATATGATCATTTGATTTAGGAGACTTGCAGGTGTAATTCCTTTGATAGTGAATTCTCCCCTAGTGTGTTAATGTAAATTATCCTTTCCCATAACTCTCATTTCTTGTTCTTTCTTTAATGGTTGAGTGGATTAATGCTACTATGAAATCAAAGATTCCTGGGAGCTCCTATTCAATTGGAGAGGTATCCTCAAGGTTTAACATGACTTCATTCGTGGACTCAAGCATTCCACCTGCTGTAGTGATGATATTTTCGTGCCTGCACCTATGGGTGGTTTAAGACTTTAGATCTTATCAAATTAATAACTCTGAGGAAACTACAATAATTGTTGACGTCAAGGGGCATAACTAATTGTCTACATAGTCATGATGAGCTAAACGACGCTGACGCAAATTTGCATTCATCCACTTGGATAAATTTCTTGTACATTGAAATCACCTCACATAAAGTGTCCCTATTTGGTCTCATATTACCCCCATAATGTTCTCTAGTTCCTCCAACTACTATGCATCATTGATATGCAAACCATATCAATCATACACAAGAGCTTTTGGTATTTTCGATTGATATCATCAATTATCCAACTAAGGATATCTTCTATCATCCTTCAACACCATTATATAATTGATCACTCAACAGACTTACATTAGTATTCCATAGGTCCACAACTTATTCTTAGCATATGCAATATATTTAATTCGATCATTAACACGATTACTTTTGGTGGTTTATAGGATCATGGTATTTGGAAACCCATGGTATTTTCCCGTGATATTTGATGCAATTAAGCTTATTTTAAGGCTTGAAGGAATCCATTGTAAAATACCTCGAGTGGCTTGGTGCTTGGCTGGGTTGGATTATGGTAACAAATATATATATCTCGAGTGTTGGATTTGCTAGTAAAGTGTGTCCAAGGTAAATATTGACTCTTATGTACATGTTTTCCATGTGTATAATCATTTGTGTTTATATTATTTCTCCAATTGTGCTATGATACCACATGTTAAAAATGGAGTGTAACTAGAGAAATGAAGGAAACTCATGGTACACATGTAGAAAAGAGGCATTTTAAGGAGTTCTTCAAGCCTTTAAATAGGATTCATCACATTAAATACCATGGGTCACCCATGCCATGGGCTCATAAAACACCAATGGTAAATCCATCAATCACCAAAACAAGGTTATCTTAACTACTTTGTGAGTCAATATTAACCTAACATAAGACACATAGGATTCATGTTATGGTGAATAATTATCAAGTAGAACATCAATATACAATCTTGTAGATTGTAGGTAAAATAAAGGGAAATAAATTTTCTTTATTAATTGATCAAAAAGACAATAAAACTTTTATTTCTCCAAATTCATTATTTAGATGTGGTTTAATGGCATGAAAGAAAATTCATTATAAATTGGTTGAGATGACTTTAATTATTAAAAAGGGATAGAACAATTGTTAAAATATTACGAACATAATTTGAGAGCATGCAATACTTAGATACTATCAATATGATCACCTTGGG
>APFE031290172.1:23483-48585 GCA_000404065.3 Pinus taeda
ATGACCAAAACAAGGTTATCTTAACTACTTTGTGAGTCAATATTAACCTAACATAAGACACATAGGATTCATGTTATGGTGAATAATTATCAAGTAGAACATCAATCTACAATCTTGTAGATTGTAAGTAAAATAAAGAGAAATAAATTTTCTTTATTAATTGATCCAAAAGACAATAAAACTTTTATTTCTCCAAATTCATTATTTAGACGTGGTTTAATGGCATGAAAGAAAATTCGCAATAAATTGGTTGAGATGACTTTAATTATTAAAAAGGGATAGAACAATTGTTAAAATATTACGAACATAATTTGAGAGCATGCAGTACTTAGATACTATCATATATGACCACCTTGGGATCCAATGTTACAATTCGTGGTACGGATTGGTTGGGAGCTCATGAAATAATTCTAGATATGAAAGGTAAGTTACTTTAATTCGTAGATGATTTAGGGAAAAGAAGAATCTTGGTAGGAACCGAGAGATAAGCAACTCTAAGATTCTTTTCAGACTTACAACTGAAAATGGGTCTTAGAAATGGGTGTTTTATGTATGTGGTAATGGCTATGAACTAGAATATATATTCAAAAGGTATATAACATCATCAAATATTGTTAGAATGCCTTGATGCATTTCTAGAAGAGTTTCCTAGACTACCATTAAAATGTGAGATATAATTTGCTATTGAACTTAAACCATGAATATAGCCTATTTCCAGGCCTCTATATTGTATGATTATAAAAGAATTGCAGGATTTACACATGCGACTTCAAAATATATTGAAGGGTTGACTTAACGTAGTATATAAACTTAGGGAAAACTGGTGATTTTTATATTAAAGAAATATGTGTCTTGGAGGCATTACATTGACTAAAAGTAGGTAAATACAAGCAGAATTAAAAATTTAGGGACCCCATACTAGGGATCACGACCCCTACATACAACTATGATACTTGAATGGCTAGGGCTTGGTGCCAATAACTATGATCACCAATATTTCCTTCAACAAGATAAACTTGACCTACTTGCTAATGTAGCGCTTCTACAACTGTTTAAATCTGCGTAGCTTCAACATATCTGGAAAGTTCTTTTCCTCCTCTTCTGCTGATCACCACAACCTCTACAAATTCAGAATGCTTACGTCTCCAACCATCAATACTGCCACTATCAATCTTCTATCTGCCTCTAGAATGATTTAACATAGGCTCATTGATATGCCCTCTACCAACCCTCTTGCTCCACCAAGATGGACTGCTCTCTTGGACTTCAACATCTACCCTCTTATCAATGATTCTCTAGACCAAATCTCTGACCTAACGACTCATCATATCTGCCTCCTAACTATCCCTTAAGTGATCAAAGGATCACTATACATGGGGTCTTCATACTCAACCCTCTTTTCATTCCTATAGTTGCCCCTTTGGGGGATATCCTTGAGGTTGTTCCTCTTGCATGCATCCTCCATGGCTAATATATACAATCCCTCTAAGCTTATGAGATCTTCATCTTCTGTCATATCGGCATCCTCAGTGTGTGCTGAGGGGGTCTCCGCGCCTCTGGCGCACTAGGAGCTACTATGGTGGATGATGTTGGAACTTGCCAAGGATTGACTATCCCAGCCTATCCATGGCTAGGACATGGGTTTCTTGGGTTCTCGGAGTAGAGGTTGAGGCTTGTTCTTTTAGACTTTTCTGGAGAGTTGTAGGCACTTCAAAGCTATTACGAGTGGAATATTTTTTAGGTGCCTTCGATCCATTGGATTCTTTGTATACTGCCTTTTGGAGGGGATTTTGTCAATACATCGTCGTCCTTGGTTGCTTCACCATTCTCAGATCACTTGGGGGAAGTTAGTTGACAATGACAATGTTCATCGCAGTTGTGACATATGAAGGGGACATTTTCATAGTGGAGCATTTGGATCCAATCAATGTCCTCATATTCTAGTCCTATGATTTATGGAAGAGTGTTTGATATGCTCATATAGACATATATCTTAGCATAGAAGGCTTACCTTCCTTGCTTGGTTTGCTCCGAGAGATGAACAAATCTTGCTAGCTTATTGACAATTTTAACTAGGGTTTTAGGGTCCTAGTACTCTTAAGGGAGAGAGTACAAGCATATCCAAACTGGTTCCCATGAGAATTCATATTTGTCTAGGTAGAAATTTCTATACATTAACACACGTAGAGGCTAATGGGGTTGAATAAGTAAGGGCCTCCTTCCATTACAATGCAAAGATATCAAACCCAATAAAATATCACAATGAAGTAGCCTTTGTAGTTGAGTTAAACATTGTAGTGGGATTTCAGTTTCCACCTTAGCACAATTCGTTGCATTAGGGATTTATAAGTCAGCTAGATGCTGATGAATTTGTAGATACTCTTCGTGGGGATCTCCAGGGATTCAGAAATGTAGGTGTTCAGGGTAGAGTGATTTTGTACTCCCGACAATTCTGGGAGGGAGGTGTCAGGCCTGTCGATATCCATGGTGTCACTTGACTTGGGCTTGGGAGGGATCGAGGACGAATGACGGGGTTGGTTAAAAGACGGGTTGGAGGTGTCAAGGACCCCTCCTCCCTGGGTGGTCATTGATCGCGAATCAAAATGGGGATTTTTCACGCTGTATTAGATGGTCAAGGGTGAATAAGTTAAAACTATGGAGGATTCAAGTATAAACCACATATGTGCATTCACGTAGAGCGAGCTGCAAAACCAAGATAACCACAAGAATTCATATTAATGTTTGAATTACATAAAGAAATTTAATTCTATTAAAGGATAATTTTTTTATATTAATATTCAAAATGCATGGAAAAAGATAAATTATTTTGCAAATATAATTATATTAAATATAAGATGAAATTTCATTGTTTTTGAAATGAACTTATACACACTTCAACACTTGCACAGTACTCCAAACATTCCTCGTGTCTTATTTTTTTAGAAGACATTCAAATCAGCAAAAAAGAAAACTATTAATTTAAGAGAATATTTAGAGAGGGCTTGGAAATTATAAAGCATCGAAACAATCTCATTAGGGATACTAGACTTGAAGTCAACACAAACTCGCTCTCCTTATTACGCTACCCATACTATCTAATATTCTGCTTAATTCTCCTCCCTTTGTCCTCCCTTGCCTTCCCCTTCTGCCCCCCTTTCCTTTCCCTTGTTTCTCTTCCGTTGTTGGCCCCACCTTCCCTTTTTCCCCTCTGCCCCCCTTTTCCTTTCCCTTGTTTCTCTTCCGTTGATGGCCCCACCTTCCCTTTTTCCCTTGTCATCGGTCCTTTATCTAGTTTATTTTTATTTATTTATCTTAGTATTTCCTTAAGTAAGGCATCACTTTTTTATTAATCCTTCCCTCTCTGCATTATATCGCATTTGTATCTTTCTTTACCTATATCCTTTTTCTTACTACACTATCTTATTCATCTCTATTTCATCTCCATTATATCTCTATTTTCTTATGGAATTCTTTCTCTATATTCTAAAAAAATTACTATTAATTAATTAATTTATCCATAAATTTATTTTATGGGTTAAGGTTACCTTATATTATTTTTGAATTGATATATCCACATATTAACCAATTATATCAGATCATACAATCACTATTATAGTAAATCCTAAACCTTCAATCAAAATAAAACTTTTATTATTTCAAAATCCTTCTTTGAATTATATTATCCCATATTGAATTACCTTTATTTTTAGGGGTTTTCCCTTTTTCTTTGGATCTTTCTTCTACATTTTTTCTTTAGGGTTTTCTCTTAAGATTTTCTATATTCTCTGCTTCCATTATCCAACCATCCATTGATTTTCTCTTCTCTCTCACCCTTACTTCTATATAACCCTTCTCTCTCACCGTTACTTCTTTATAACCCTTAGATCTATGACATTATTCTTTAGACACATATGTCCCGATGAGGGGATATGCCATTGAATAAAAGCATCCACAATAAAAATAAAGTGGATAACCTGTATTTATTTCTGAATAACCATTCTTCAAACTTTGATCACAAAAATATGCAATCAATGTTCATTATCTTAATATTTTCATAATATCATTAATTTTTTAGATTAAATTATAAATGATGAAAAAATGATACTTTAATTTTTATCTTATATCAATATAGATTCATCTTAAGTTATGGATATACTGCGCCTCAGAGAGGGATCAAATTTCTCAATTGCAAATGTCTTTGTGGTTGAAATTTTCACATAAAGAAATTTGATTGTTGTGCGTGCTAGTAGATCCGAACTTAAGATGGATCTATATTGATTATTAATATTAATATTTATCTTTATATAAATTTCACATCTATATATCCCGATTTTTAGTTTTATGAAAATTCAATAATATATGTATCCTTATTTACTTTTATAAAAATTTGATAATATATTTGGTTACATATATATGGAGAAATTTTCTTTGGTATTTTTATAAATTTTTAAAATTTAAAACTTTTAATGTGTTATGGAGTGTTGCTTATAAATATATAGATAAATAGAAAAAACTTTAAATCTTTCTTTTGTTAGTTTGTAAGTGGTTTGAGTAGCACCCGACCTCTGCCACATCAGCGCTTAACATGACTGGATTTTTGCCCACGGCCTAAGCTGTGACCTTCACACCATTCCTTTAATTTCTTTTAATGTGATATGCATATTATGGTTTTTTTTAGCAAAAAATATTTATAATTTTATATCAATGCTTGCAAAATGATTTTAATTGAGCCAACATTATGTTTAATTATTATCATTATTTTTTTTTATCTAATTTTTCCTTCTGAAAACACCACCAATCTCTCATATTAAACTAATATATAAATGTTTAGACTCAATCCCTCCTATATCATCTGGTAGTAAATTATAAAGAATTAATATTTAAATGTTTACCGACAATCTCTCCTATCTCCTCCATTTGAAATTATACCTTGTCCTTAAAATTTAAATTTGTTCTATTTTCTATCAATTATAAATCAAATTATAAAGGTAAAAGCTTAATTAAATATCAAAACTAAAGTGTTATTTTTTCCTTTTCCCTTTCAAAAGGGCCGCTAAAGTACACCTACATGATAACAAACACACCAACATATGCAAGACTACAGGGTGGGGGACCTCCTTTTAACGGAGCTCACTCAATGGTTTATGTTCACCCTCGTTTTAATAAAGCTCACTCAATGGTTTATGGTCCAAATGCTATATAGTTACAGGTTGGCAAATAGTTGCACATGCTTCATATGGAACAACTAGGAAATAGTTGTTGATGTAAATGTTTTGTGTTGTGTTGGGATTAGTGTTGATTTCATGGGTGGGGACCTCGTTTTAATAGAGCTCACTCAATGGTTTATGGTCCAAATGCTATATAGTCACAGGTTGGCAAATAGTTGCACATGCTTCATCTGGAACAACTAGGAATAGTTGTTGATGTAAATGTTTTGTGTTGTGTTGGGATTAGTGTTGATTTCGTGGGTGGGGGACCTCGTTTTAATAGAGCTCACTCAATGGTTTATGGTCCAAATGCTCTATCGTCACAGGTTGGCAAATAGCTGCATATGCTTCATTGGGAACAACTAGGAAATAATTGTTAATGTAAATGTTTTGTGTTGTGTTAGGATTAATGTTGATTTCTTGTGTTGTGTTGGGATTAGTGGTGATTTCATTGGTGGGGGACCTCGTTTTAATAGAGCTCACTCAATGGTTTATGGTCCAAATGCTCTATTGTCACAGGTTGGAAAATAGTTGCATATGCTTCATTGGGAACAACTAGGAAATAATTGTTAATGTAAATGTTTTGTGTTGTGTTAGGATTAGTGTTGATTTCATGGTTTCTGCATACGACTTGTGATTTCCTCTCCCTATATCTGGGAGATGCTTTGAATTTTATCTTTTTATATAATTGGTGGGTTTTGTTTCTTACTTAATTGGTGTAATTAAGTGGAATTCTTTTTTAGAAAGTTGTGAGATTATTTATAGATTTATCATTTTAGTTTTACAAGTCAATTTTTTGATAAAATATTAGAGTTTTAAAGTTCTATAGTGCGTAAATAAGATAAGTTGGCAAAGATTCAAAATTATTTTGTAAATGAGCGAGAATTCAAAATTATTTTGGAGTTGAAGGCAAAATTATACGATTAAAATACTTTTTAATAATATACATAACCATAAATTTCAATTATATAAATTTTATAATTATTTTTATTAAACAGAAACAAATATCTAGAAAATAGAATTGAAGTCTATTTTACACTCTACAATTTCTCTCTACGAACAAATTTTATTATTTTCCTTGATAATCATATGAGTGTTGAATGCAAAAGTTACACATAAATTTTATACAATATGTTAAGTTGTTGATGTGGTGTGGCAAGTTTTTGATATAGTATAGTCTTAGCATTTTAGTAAATAATATAATTTACTAACTTGTTTTAAGAGAAAATATTTGAAATATATTAAAATAAAATACAAAATCTATATTGTATGAATAAAATAAATACAGTTGTCATTGAGCTGCTACTTATATATTTAATTTATAATTCGTCACTGAATTTATTGGTGAGGTAAATATATGTTTTGTTAAAAATATATTGGTCAAGGAAGCAATGGGCTTGAAACTAGAATTTATTCATACAATTAAACACATGATATCATTGTTTGATCTAGAAGCTACACATAAATCCAACATAATATATTATATTTCTAGCAAAATATCATAATTTTCTGATGTACTATGTTTTTAATAAACTCAGAGATCATATGCAAGTGACAATAAATGCTCAATTATCAATTTCTCTAAACACTAAAAAAATATTTAAATTACTACTTATATATTTAATCTATTTTTCAATACCAAATTTCTCTATGAAGTGTAAATATATATTCGGTTAATGATACAACGGTCAAAGAAGCAATAAAATTGACATGATATATTATGCTTCCAAAGTTTTATTGACAGTATGTGTATCCAAGTGAGTATAAATCTCGCCCAATTATCAATTTCTCTAAACACTAAAAAAAAATTTAAACTATTACTTATATATTTAATCTATATTTCAATACCAAATTTATGTGTGCACCGTAAATATATATTTGGTTGATAATATAATGGTGAGAGAAGCAATAAAATTGAAACCAACCTCACATACCAAAAAAAACATCCCCAAAATAAGCAACCAGGTTAGATACTAAAACTACATGTAAACCCCACATGCTATATTATGCTTCCAACATCGAAAAGGCTCTGAAATTTTAGTTTCAATTATTTTGGTATTGTTAAATAAGTAAATCTTTTCCGATCAAATTAATAGGGTAGATTTTCAATTAGCTGTATTTATTTTAGTCTCAACCGTTAAAAATGGTATTAATGAATATTTAAATTTCTGTCCATGAAATTAATAAGGTAGATTTTTAATTAGCTTTATTGTGTTTGTCTGCGCCATATCGGAATTTTCCTAACACATTACTAATTCTCTTTTGGAATGTGAATCACAAAAAATAATAATAATACGGCCGTATGATAATATTAAGTAGCCAATGAGACAGGATCGGTAAAAAGAATAAATGAAGCATAAATATACAAGGGAATATTTCTCAGTGAAAATCAGGGTGGAGCATATGCAAAACATAGAGAAATGAGAATGTGCTAATGCAAAAAGCTTGGTTAACCACTCAAATGATTAAGTGCAATTTTTTTTTTTAAATGATTAGCTGCAATTCTTTCAAACGAAAGGGCTTGATACTATTTTAAGCCAATCAATCAATGGAATAAAAAATAGATGAAAAATCAATGGGGTAAAAAAATATGAAATCATTGTTGGATCGGTTGCGGGTTTTTGTTGCCATTAATGGTTTCGGCTGGCACAGAATTCACACGTATTTGTTGGCATTCATTGTTTCGAGAAAATATGGTTCATACCTATTGATTGTTTCGGGAAAATATTCTTGATACCTATTGATTGTTTCTTACACTACGGAATGTAAGAAACAGAGTGAAGCTGCAAACAAAAGAAGAACAACTGGCCTGAGCGAGAGTAGTAACTATATTGAGGAATATTACAAATTCATTTTAACCTTTTGCTCAGGGTTAACCATTTCTTATTTTCGCTCTCATATATCTTTAATAGTAAAAGCATTTTAAGATAGACTGTTGTCCAAAAGGATCCGCAGACCGTGCATGTTTTAAGAGATATTTCACAAAATATTGCCTTGCCATAAACATGAGTAGAGTGAAACTGCAAAACTGCCTGGAATTGCACTCAGCAGAGAATCTTTCAAGTCTCTTAAACCTTAAATTCCTCAAAGTAAATGGAAAACCCTCAGTCTGATATCTTTGGAAGTAATTGAACAGGAGCAATCGAATTTTCTGGGAAGAAATTCCCAAATTTTGGGCGATTATTTCCGTAATTTATACCACCAAACATTAATTCATATATATATATATATTCTCCAAATATACCAAATTAAGCAGACAACCCCTCTAATTGAGGTATTAATTTCACCATGTTTTATTCATTATTCTGCTCAGAGTTCATCATATCTCATTCTCCTTAACCTATAAATCCAATATTAAAGGCTAACACTTCTTTATACGGAGTTGAATCCCTAGACAAAGATCAATGTAAAAAGTATTGTTTAGAATAATTTTATCAACGCATTGACATAAATCTACTGCAAATGCGTGAAAAATTAGTACTCTGTCAAACATTTTCACAAACTTAAATTAATTTTATCGAATCCTCACAAAAACTACCGACTTAGTTTTTTAGGAGCATAGGCGGTTGGAGCTTAGTTTATCGGCAGCCAACAACATAAGTAGAGGCACCAGTAGTTGCAAAAGCAGAGGAGAGCCACAGAAGGTGGAGACAAGAATTCCTTATCTGGAATTGAATCCTTGCACAAAAATATGCTACAAACGTCTTAACATACCCTGCAGAATGATTTTATCTTCGAACATTTTACAAGTACCATGGCAACTAATTCTATAAGTGTATCGAAATTAAAAATACTTTAATCCAATCTTTAAAAATATTCCAGAACATCAAAAGGCACTCTATCAAGCAATTTCGTCCGTACTAATGTCAAATAATTCAAGGAACATATTAAAAATTAAACTTAATTTAACCACATATTCACAAAACCTTATAAAACAACAACCCACAGTCTAATTCATATCTCCTTTGTCCGGGAATTTCATCAGTTCTAATGTCAAATCAAAAAACATATTAAAATTAAACTTAATTTAACCACATTCACAAAACCTTAGAAAACAACCACCCACAGTCTAATCATATCTCATTTTCGCGATCATATTTAACTTCAAGGTAAAAGCATCTGACCATGTAATTTTCGCTATCATATAAGATTAAGCATTTGACCATGTCAATTAATTTCATGAAAAGAGTAATGGAAAGTGAAGCAGATATGGCTGCAATGGGAAGTACGTAACGCTGCATCCGCTGTAGAATAAGCACAGGGAAAATGCGAGAAAGCAGAGGCAACAATGCCTTATTTGGAATTGAATCCTTGTGCATAAATGCAAAGAGCGAGAAAGCAGAGGCAACAATGCCTTTTTTGGAATTGTATCATTGTGCATAAATACAATACAAAGCTTTAAAAAAAATGCATTCTATAATATATATAACATAAATTTTTGTTACAATGGACAATAAAAATGATTACGCTTTCAAACCATGCCATGGCATGTGATACGATTTCTACACGTATTTTAAAATCTAAATTAAGTTAATCGATTAGTACAAAATTTGAAAAACTTAAAAATAGCACTCCAACAATTAAATTAACTATGAAAAAAAAACGAAAAACAATACTCAATTAATTTCGTTAATACATCAAAATTTAGAATTATTTTAACTGAATACTCACACAACTCTGAAAAATTGAAAACCAATGCATTAAATTTAATAACTCCCAATTTTATCAAAGAACCACGCCCAAAAACCAATGCAGTCTCATCCGATCTCAATTATCAGTAATCGCCAGTTTAATTGATTTTATAGCAGTTTAATTAATTTTTCCCCAAAACCATGATACCGTGTTATGCTAAACCGTACCACCTGTGCACCATCTCCTAATCTCCCTCCCACAACACCTGTACTGCATCACTGCAATATTGCTTGTGAGAAATTTATTTAATGAAAACTAAGACATTACAATTCTTAGCTAGAGTGTTGTGTTTGATCCCTAATTCCAGCAAAAACATCACACAACTTTGACAATGGACTGTTGTCCAATAGCTAGCTTTAGTTTTCGAAAGAATCGGTGGGTGTTTTAAGAGATCTCACATTGAAGAAAGCATCCATATCAGAGATAGGGATGGTTGAATGTGTTTATCCCTGGTTCCAAACTATTGACATTTCACGAAATATTGCCTTGCCATAAACATTAGCAAGAATGAAACTACCAGGAATTGGACACTTTCAAGTCTCATAAACCTTAAATTCCTCAACCTAAATGGATGCTTCGTGCTAGAAAAAGCTCAGTCTACAAGGTCTGATATCTTTATACGTAGTTGAAGCAGAGCAATCGAATTTTGCGGGAAGATATTCACAAACTTTTGGTGATTATTTTTGTACATTATACCACCAAATATTAATTCTCTCACATATATATTCTCTAAATTAAGAACATAATTCTCTCACATATATATTCTCTAAATTAAAAACACAATCCCTTTAATTGAGATATTAACTTCATCATCTCTCATTCATTTTTCTGCTCAACGTTTATAATATCTCATTCTCAACCTGTAAATTCAATATTAAAAGCATTTCGCTGTGCCTGAGTGCTATCATTATCGTTGCCAGCAATCAGTTATGGTCGGTGGAATATATGAACTCAGATATAGCTGCGTAGGCATAGGCAGGTGGAGCAACAGTTGACTTAGTTTTACTGGAGCCCCCTAGACGAGGCACCAGAGGAAGCTGCAGAGGCATTGGCCCCAGAGGAAGCACCGGAGTAAGCGGTAGAAGGTAGAGGCAACAACTCTTTATACAGAATTGAATCCCTAGACAAACATCATTGAAACAAATATTGTGTAGAATAATTTCATCAATACGTTCACATAAATCTACTGCAAATGCCTATTAACGAGTACTCTGTGTCATTTAAATTATTAAAATTAAAATTAATTTAATAGGATCTTCACCAGAACTATTTTACCAGAAAAGGTGGCCGGAGATTCTACTTAGTTTATGTGAAGCCAACAGCGTAAGTCAAGGCATTGATCGTGCAGGAAGCAGAGGAGAAAGCCACAGAAGGTAGAGGCAAAAATCCTTTGTCCAGAATTGAATCCTTGCACAAAAATATGCGACAAACGTCTTAACATATTCTGCAGAGTAATTTCATCAACTATATCACCATAAATCTGCGACAAAGGCCATGAAAACTGAATTCTCTTCCAACATTTTACAGGTACGGTGGCCAATAATATCCTAAGTTTATCAAAATATAAATTAATTTAAACGAATCTTAACAAAGTAGGGAAAATTAGAAAGCATCAATTTGATGAGGAATAATGTAAAATAATTCAAGAAATTTCTTAAAATTAAAATTAAAATTAGTTTAACCATAGATTCAGACAATCTAGAGAAAATTAAGAACGGGTCATGTAAGAAATTTCAAGAGCTTCTAATTTCAACACAAAAAATAATCTCAACTGTCATAAATATGGCAATCGAAAAAACCTGAAATTCACCAATTGAGCTTTTTAAATGGGCTAGTCAACGCACGGCACAAATATTGCTATCGCTTGCGCAATCTCTGCCACTTCTTTCGCACCATCTCTAAATCATTCAGCTGATTAACCAGTGAAAATAAGAATTATACTATTCTTACCTATTGTGTTTAGCCCTAATTCACTGAAGAATTATACTATTCTTACCTATTGTGTTTAGCCCTAATTCACTGAAAAATTTGAAAAGATCGCACAATAAACCAAACCAAACCACATTTTAAAGTTCCATAAACAGATTTAACATGCCAATAGAGAACACTGCAAACGAAATAAAAAAGACAAAGTCCGGACCAATCAAATAAAAATATATACACCATAACTGAATAAAATAATCAAATCGTCCAACAATAAACCCAGGGAAAACGAAAACAATAAAACCAGAATGGCAGAGCAATAAACCAGAGAAAACAAAAACAACAGGTTAGCAAGAATTTGCCGATCCCTTGATGCACTAACAAACACGAACCATAAATCCTCAAAAGAGGGCTCAAACATTTACGAGACCAATGGTAAAAGGTGCGCCCATTATTTATATTGTTATAAAAAGCATTCAAACGGCAACGTATCCTCCAAAGCTTTTCTTTTAATTTTGCTCCATTAATGGGTAATGGAGGTTTTAATTTTCTTTTAATTTTTATCCATGAAATGTTAATACAACTTTTCTAAAAACTTTAAGTCGTTCATGCAAATTTTAAAAACTTTAAGTCGTTCATGCAACTTTGTTTATATTTTTTTTACTTAACGTTTGTGTTTCTATAAAAATTAATTAATAGAAATTTTATTATTGTTTTAATATTTCTTTTGTCAACAATATCTCTAAATTTCTATACAAGAGAAATGAGCATCAAACAACCATTATCTCTATACAAGAGAAATGAGAATCAAACAACCATTATCTTGTTATATAAGTAAATATATCATGATTTTTCCACTGTTTAATTATAAATTATAAAGACTACGTTTGCTTATAATAGAAGTCATGGAGGGTAGTCCACTGTTTAATTATAAAGACTACGTTTGCTTATAATAGAAGTCATGGAGGGTAGTTAATTACATATAGAAAGAAATGAATTTATCAATGGAATCTTTAGGTTACCAAGAGGAGGGCTCTTTGTCAACAATGATTATTGGACTCTGCAGTTCTTTAACCTTTTTATTAATAACATTTTTCAGTTATTTAATAAGTTGTATTGATGAATTTTAATGATTTAAATTTTCAACTACTTTAACTCGCATGACTATTTGAGCTACTTTAACTGGTTGAAATTGATATTTACAAGTCATTCAATAACTAAATATTTATTAAACTTTTTTAGTTAGCTTAGTTATATATTTACTAAATATTTTAGTTGGCATAGTTTAAGTGTTTAATGTTCCACAATAAAATGCTAAAATTTTATACATCATGTTATTTTAATTAAATGAGTTTTACCTAGCAGCATACATTTATTACTAAATTTGTTATGCAAAGAATGTTATAATGGTACGTAATCTAAACTTTGTAGGAGAAGGATTTAACATCTACTAGAGACCAAAATTAACTATCGTGATTTATTAGCATTTTTTTAAGAGAACATAACATTTTGGTCTATTGAATGCAAAGGCAATGAAGATATTCTTTTCCTGGAGAGGTTTAAGGTTGAGTGAACTCAAAATAGCAAAAAATGATGAACATAATTTTTAGGAATGAAGTTATTGTTTTTTCTATTAAGGGTTGCGGGTTGGTGTAGGTGTGGACTTCAGTGGCATGGTTAATTTGATCATCAGCTAGTGCTCTAGAAGACTGGAACACATGGTAGGAAACCATTTAAATTCAATCTAACTACTAAATGACTATATAGATATCATAAAATATAATTGGCCTACTAGAAACTTCTTGCAAAAAGGTGACCTGTTAAAATTCCCTCACGGGAAAGCCAAAAAAATGAAAATAATCATAAAATCTAATTGGACTTGTATGAAGTATTTATTCATTCCACCAACAATCTAGAAAAGATGGGTGCACATTTAACACCGGAGATGATTCTTTAGTCTGTACTTCCCCTACCTAAGGAGGATCTCACCTATTTGCTGCAAATTCCCAAAAAGTGATGCATCGACCTGATATCCCTCATCTCAAATTCTAATGCTATATCTGAAATACAACCTGCAATCAATCTCTCTACACCTATTCGAATTAGATCATCCACATACAACACTAAAATGTGGGGCTTAGACAGAATCAATAAGAAGTATAGGTTTGGATCCACCTCACTCTTGGTGAAGCCTATGTTTTGCATATTGCTATCTTTCCTGGAATACCATGCCTTGGGTACCTGTTTGAGTCCATATAGCGATTTATTAAAGCTACATACATAAGTCTCTCTATCATGGACTTCAAACCCATATGGTTGCTCGATATAGACTTCTTCCTCAGTGATGACATTGAGGAAGGTGATCTTCACATCCATCTGGTGGATGTTCCACCTTACCTCAAAAGCTATTGAAAAACTTCTTCAATAAAGGTATATTTGGCTACAGGAGAAAAAGTCTCCTCATAGTCTACTCCCTCTTTATGGGAGAACCCATGAACCGCAAGAAATATCTACCATATTATTTACCAACATCCCTCTCTGCTCCAAATACAACAAGTTGAAGAAAACACTCCTAATTTGAGTATTTCTTTATATTCGAATATACATCCATGTGCTTCTACTATGTTCCATGTTAATCTTTGTGATGCTTTTCTAGGTTTTATTTACCATGGTTCACATACCCATGAACCATCACTTCATGTAAGAAATTGGTTCATTAAGTTTAACACTAAGGGATGATTTTTTTAGTAGGAGGAAAGGATGTTTGTTATAATCACAATGACAACCTTGAATTGTATGGTTTGAATCTTTCATGCCATGCTCAAGTAAGTGCCAGTGTGTGATATCTAAACGTTCCTTTGTCTAACTGTAATAGCTCCAACTCCATTAATTTGTAACCGATCATTCGTAATGAATTTTTTCCATCTTGGTGCCAAAATATATGATCATTTGATTTAGGAGACTTGCGGGTGTAATTTATTTGATAGTGAGTTCTCCCCTAGTGTGTCAATGTAAATTATCCTTTCCCATAACTCTCATTTCCTGTTCTTTCTTTAATGGTTGGGTGGAATCCATTAAAGCCACTAATGCTACTATGAAATCAAAGGTTCTTGGGAGCTCCTATTAAATTGGAGAGTTATTCTCAAGGTTTAACATAACTTCATTCATGGATGCTACTAAAGCATTCCACCTCCGGTAGTGATGATATTTTCATGCCTGCACCTATGGGTGGTTTAAGACCTTAGATCTTATCATATTAATAACTTTGGGGAAACTACAATAATTGTTGACCTCAAGGGGCATAACTAATCTTCTACATTGTCATGATGAGCTAAACCACATTGACGCAAATTTGCGTTCATCCACTTGGCTAAATTCCCTACACATTGAAATCACCTCACATAAAGTGTCCCTATTTCCTCTCATATTACCCCAAAAATGTTCTCTAGTTCTTCCAATTGCTATGCATCATCGGTATGCAAACCATATCAAACTCATACACAAGAGTTTTTGGTATTTTCGCTTGATCTCATCAATGTTCCAACTAAGGGTACCTTCTAGCATCCCTCAACACTATTATATAATTGATCACTTAATAGACTTACATTAGTATTCCATAGGTCCACAACTTATTCTTAGCATATGCAACATATTTGATTTGATAATTAACATGATTATTTTTGGTGGTTTATAGGGTCATGGTATTGGGAAACCCATGGTATTTTCGCATGATATTTGATGCGATTAAGCTTATTTTAAGGCTTGAAGGAATCCATTGTAAAATACCTGGAGTGGCTTGGAGCTTGGCTGGCTTGGATTATGGTAACAAAGATATATATCTCGAGTGTTGGCTTTCCTGGTAAAGTGTGTCCAAGTTAAATATTGACTCTTATGTACATGTTTTCCATGTGTATAATTATTTGTGTTTATATTATTTCTCTAATTGTGCTAAGATAACACATGTTAAAAATGGAGTGTAACTAGAGAAATGACAAAAACACTATTGAGTTGACAAAACACTAGGCCACTTGAGGCATTTTATGGAGTTCTTCAAGCCTTTAAATAGGATTCATTACATTAAATACCATGGGTCACCCTTGGCATGGGCTCATAAAACACCAATGATAAATCCATCAATGACCAAAACAAGGTTATCTTAACTACTTTGCGAGTCAATATTAACCTAACATAAGACACATAGGATTCATGCTATGGTGAATAATTATCAAGTAGAACATCAATATACAATCTTGTGGATTGTAGGTAAAATAAATGGAATTAAATTTTCTTTACTAATTTATCCAAAAGACACTAAAATTTTTATTTCTCCAAATTCATTATTTAGATGTGGTTTAATGGCATGCAAGAAAATTCATTATAAATTGGTTGAGATGAATTTAATTATTAAAAAGAGGTAGAACACTTGTTAAAATATTACGAAATTAATTTGAGAGCATGCAGTGCTTAGATGCTATCATATATTACCACCTTGGGATCCTATGTTATATTTCGTGGTATGGATTGGTTGGGAGCTCATGAAATAATTCTAGATATGCAAGGTAAGTTACTTTAATTTGTAGATGACTTAGGGAAAAGGAGAATCTTGGTAGGAACCAAGAGATAAGCAACTCTAAGATTCTTTTTAGCCTTACAACTGAAAGTGGGTCTTAGACAAGGGTGTTTTATGTATGTGATAGTTGCTATGAACTAGAAAAATATTCAAAAGATATATAACATCATCAAATATTGTTAGAATTTCTTGATGCATTTCTAGAAGAGTTTCCTAGACTACCATTAAAATGTGAGATATAATTTACTATTGAACTTAAAGCATGAATATAGCCTATTTCCAAGCCTCTATATTGTATGATTATAATAGAACTGCAGGGTTTACACATGCGACTTCAAAATATATTGAAGGGTTAACTTAACCTAGTATATAAACTTGGGGAGAGCTGGAGATTTTTTTTATGAAAGAAATATGTTTCTTGGAGGCACTACATTGACTACAAGTAGGTAGTCAATGTAGACTAACCTACCCTTCTCTACGCTAGCCTAAACTACTCTAGCCTAGCCTAACCTAGCCTAACCTACTCTCCCCTAACCTAACCTAACCTAATTTATCCTAGACTAAACTAGCCTAGTCTAGCCTACTCAAGCATAGTTTAACCTACTCTAGCCTAGCTTACTCTAACCTAGCTTACTCTAGCCTACTCTAGCATAACGTAACCTAGCCTAACCTGACCTAACCTACCCTACTCTGCTCTAGCCTAAACTACTCTAGCCAGCCTATCCTAGCCTAACCTACTCTAGCCTAATCTAGTCTAACCTACTCTAGCCTAGCCTAAACTATCTTAGCCTAGCCTACTCTAGCCTAGCCTAAACTATCTTAGCCTAGCCTACTCTAGCTTACTCTAGTCTAACCTAGCCTAACCTAATCTAGCCTAACCTACTCTTGCCTAGTCTAACCTAGCCTAGCCTACCTTACTCTAGAGTTTCCTAGCCTAGCCAAGCCAAGCCTAGTCTAGTCTAGCCTAACCTACTTTAGCCTAGTCTAGTCTAGACTAGCCTGCTCTAGCCTAGCCTACTCCAGCCTAGCCTAGACTACTCGAGCCTAGCCTAGCCAAATCTAGCCCACCCTTAGCTAGCCTAGCCTACTTTGACCTAGCCTACACTACCCTAGCCTATTCTAGCCTAGCCTAGACTAGCTTGTTCTAGCTTAGCCTAGCCTAGACCCTAGACTACTATGGCCTAGCCTAGCCTAATCTAGTGTAGCTTAACCTGCTCTAGCCTAGCTCAACGTAGCCTTTCCTACCCTACCCTAGCCAAGCCTAGCCTTTCTTAGCCTACTCTAGCTTAGCCTAGACTAGCCTAGCTTACTCTAGCCTACGCTAGACTAGCCTAGCTTACATTAGCCTAGACTACTGCAACCTACTATAGCCTACTCTAGCTTACTCTATCCTAGCCAACCCTAACCTACTCTATCCTAGCTTATCCTATTCTAGCATAGCCTATTCTAGCCTACTCTAGCTTAGCGTAGACTACTCTAGCCTATAATACCCTAGACCACTCTAGCCTACTCTAACCTACGCGGACCTAGTGTAGCCACTACTCTAGCCTAGCCTATTATCCCTTAGACTACTCTAGCCTACTCTAACCTAGGCGGACCTAGTGTAGCCCCTACTCTAGCTTAGACTACTCCCACCTACCCTAGCCTACCCTAGACTAGCCTACTCTAACCTAACCTAGCCTAGCCTAGCCTACTCTAGCCTAACCCACTCTCTCCTACCATAACCTAGCCTAACCTAGACTATTCTAGCATGGACTAACCTAGCCTAACCTAAACTAACCTACCCAACTATATCACAACCTAACTTACTCAAGCCTACTCTAGCATAACCTAGCCTACTCTATCCTAGGCTGGCTTAACCTAACCTAAGCTAAGCTAAGCTAACTTAACCTAACATAACCTAGCGTAACCTAAACTAGGCTAGCCTAACCTAACCTAGCTTAGCCTAGTCTAACCTAACCTAACCCAACCTAGCGTAACATAGACTAAACTAACCTTTCCTAGACTAGCCTAACCTAGCCTAGCCTAACATAGCCTAACCTAACCTAAAATTTTCTAGCCTAGCCTCGCCTAACCTAGCCTAACCTAACCTAGCCTTGCCTAATCTCGCCTAACCTAACCTAAACTTTCCTAACCTGTTCTTGCCTAACCTAGCCTAATGTAGTCTTGTGTAACATAGCATAGACGGACCTAGCCTAGCCTAGCCTAACCTAACCTACCCTACCCTACTCTAGCCTAGCCTAACCTACTCAAGCCCGCTCTATCCTAACCTAGCCTAACCTAGCCTCCTCTAGCCTACTCTAGCCTAACATACTCTAACCTGGCCTATTATAGCCTAACCTACCCTACTCTAGCCTATTCTACTCTAGCCTACCCTAGCCTAACCTAGCCTAAACTGGCATAACCTACACTATGCTACTCTAGCCTAGCCTAAGTTAACCTAGCGTAGACCCTACTCTAACCTTGGTGAGCCTAGTGTAGCCCATATTCTAGCCTAGCCTACTCTATCGTAGCCTAGCCTAGACTACTCCAACCCACCATAGGCTACTCTATCGTAGCCTAGCCTAGACTACTCCAGCCCACCTTAGCCTACTCTACTGTAGCCTAGCCTAGAATACTCCAGCCTACCCTAGCCTACTCTACCGTAGCCTAGGCTAGACTGCTCCAACCCACCCTAGCCTACTCTAACCTAAACTATCCTTCCCTAACATACTCTAGCCTAACCTACTCTTTCCTACCCTAACCTAACCTATTCTAGATTGGACTAGCCTAACCTAACTTAAACTAACCTACCCTACTCTATAATAGCCTAGCCTAATTGAGCCTACTCTAGCCTAACCTAGCCTACTCTAGCCTGACCTAGCTTAACCTAGCCTAACTTATGCTTAGCTATGCTAACCTAACATAATATAGCCTAACCTAGACTAGGCTAGCCTAACCTAAGCTAGCCTAACCTAAGCTAACCTAACCTAGTCTAACCTGACCTAACCTAAGCTAACCTAACCTATCCTAACCTAGAGTAGAGTAACCTTGCCTAGCCTATCCTAGCCTAGCCTAGCGTAGCCTAACCTAGCCTAGCCTAACCTAACCTTCCCTAGCCTAGCCTTGCTTAACCTAGCCTAACATAACCTTCCCTAACCTAGCCTAAACTAGCCTCACCTAACCTAACCTAACTTAACATTTCCTAACCTAGCCTTGCCTAACCTAGCTCAGCGTGGCCTAACCTAGCTTAGCCTTCCGTAACGCAGCCTAACCTTGCCTATCGTAGCCTAGCCTAACCTACTCTAGCAAGCACAATCTAACCTACCCTAGCCTAGGCTAGCTTAACCTAACCTGCACGCTTAACCTGCTCTAGTGTACGCTAGCCTAATCTAGCCTTGCCTAGCCTCCTCTAGCCTTGTCTACTCTAGCCTACTCAAGCCTAACCTACTATAGTCTGGCCTAAAGTAGCCTACCCTAGCCTATTCTAGTGTAGCCTAGCCTACTCTAGCCTCCCTTAGCCTAACCTACTCTAGCCTAACCTAACCTAATCTAACCTAGCCTAACCTACTCTAGCCTAACCTAACCAAGTCTAACCTACCCTAACCCACCCTAAACTACTCTAGCCTAGCTTAAACTAGCCTCACCTACTCTAGCCTAGCCTAAACTACCCTAGCCTACTCTTGCGTAGGCTAACCAACTCTAGCCTAGCCTACTCAAGCACTCTCTAGCCTAGCCTAGCCTAACTTAACCTAACCTGCCCTAACCTACTCTAACTTAACCTAGCCTAGCCTACATTACCTACGCTAGCTTAGCCTAGTCTACTCTAACCTACCCTAGCCTAGCCTAACCTAGCCTAACCTAACCTAGCCTAACCTAGCCTAACCTAGCCTAGCCTAGCCTAGCCTAGCCTGGCCTAACCTAACCTAGCCTAACTTAGCCTAGCCTAACCTAGCCTAACCTAACCTAACCTAACTTAACCTTCCCTATCCTACTTTTGCCTAACCAAGCCTAACATAGCCTTGCCTATCCTAGCCTACCCTAGCCTAACCCAGCCTAACCTTACCTAACCTTTCCTAACCTAGCCTTGCCTAACCTAGCCCAACCTAGCCCAACCTAGCCCAGCCTTGCCTAACGTAGCCTAGCATAACCTATCCCAGCAAGCATAATCTAACCTACCCTAGCCTACGCTAGCTTAGCCTAACCTACTCTAGCATGCTCTAGCCTAATCTAGCCTAGCCAAGACTCCTCTAGCCTTGCCTACACTAGCTTACTCTAGTCTAACCTAGTCTAACCTACCCTACTATAGCCTAACCTAACCTACCATAGCTTAACTTAATCTAGCCCACTCTAGCCTAGCCTAAACTAGCTTAACCTACCCTACTCTACTCTAGCCTCAACAACTCTAGCCTAACCTACTCTAGCCTAGCCTAAACTAGCCTAACCTAACCTAGTCTAACCTAGCCTAACCTACTCTAGCCTAACCAAACCTAGCCTAACCTATTATAGCCTAGTCTAACCTAGCCTAACCCACCCTAAACTACTCTATCCTAGCCCAACCAACCCTCACCTACTCTAGCCTAGCCTACACTAGCCTAGCCTACTCTAGCCTAGCCTAACTGACTCTAGGCTAGCCTACTATAGCCTTCTCTAGTGTAGCCTAGCCTAACTTAGCCTAACCTGCCCCAACCTACTCTAATATAGCCTAGCCTAGCCCACTCTACCTAAGCTAGCTTAGCCTAGCCTACTCTAGCCTACCCTAGCCTAACCTAACCCAGCCTAACCTAGCCTAACCTAACCTAGCCTAACCTGACCTAACCTAATCTTCCCTAGCCTAACTTTGTCTAACCTAGCCTAACATAGCCTTGCCTATCCTAGCCTAACCTTACCTCACCTTTCCTAACCTACCCTTGCCTAACCTAGCCCAACGTAGCGTAATGTAGCCTAGCCTTGCCTAATGTAGCCTACCATAACCTACCATAACCTACCCTAGCTAGTGTAATCTAACCTACCCTAGCCTACGCTAGCTTAGCCTAACCTACTCTAGTGTGCTCTAGCCTAATCTAGCGTAGCCTAGACTCCTCTATTCTTGCCTACTCTAGCCTACTCTAGTCTAACCTAGTCTAACCTAGCCTACTATAGCCTAACCTACCCTACTCCAGACTAACTTACTCTGGCCTACTTTATCATAGCTTAAACTAGCTTAACCTACCCCACTCTACTCTAGCCTCAACAACTCTAGCCTAGCCTAACTTAGCCTAACCTACTCTAGCCTAGCCTAAACTAGCCTACCGTAGCCTATTCTAGCGTAGCCTAGCTTACTCTAGCCTCCTCTAGCCTAACCTACTGTAGCCTAACCTAAACTAGTCTAACCTAGCCTAACGTAACCTACCCTAACCTACCCTAACCTAGCCTAACCCACCCTAAACTAGTCTAGCCTAGCATAACCTAGCCTCACCTACTCTAGCCTAGCCTAAACTAGCCTATCCTACTCTAGTGTAGCCTAACCGACTCTAGCCTGCCCTACTCAAGCCTTCTCTAGCCTAGCCTAGCCTAACTTAGCCTAACCTACCCTAACCTACTTTAACTTAGCCTAGCATAGCCCACTCTACCTACACTAGCTTAGCCTAGCTTACCCTAGCCTTCTTTGGGCTAGCCTAGCCTGACTTATTCTGGCCCAGCTTAACCTAGCCTAGCCTAGCCTAGCCTATCCTAGCCCACTCTAACCTACCATACCCTAGCCTACTCTCACTTACTCTAACCTAGTTGAGCCTAGCCTAGTCTGCTCTAGCGTAGCCTAGCATAGCCTAACCTACTATTTCCTAGCCTAACCTAGCCTACTCTAGCGTAGCCTAGCCTAGACTACTCTAGCCTACCCTAGCTTACTCTAGCCTAGCCTAGCCTACTCTAGCCTAGCCTAGCCTTATCTAGCCTAACCTACTCTAGCCTAGACTAACCTAGCTACCTAAACTAACCTACCCTACTATAGCCTAGCCTAACCTAACCTAACCTAATCTAAGTTAGCTTAGCCTAACCTAAGCTACCCTAGCCTAACCTAACCTAACCTAGCCTACCTTAGCCTAGCATAACCTAAACTAACCTAACCTAACCTAGCCAAACCTAGCCTAGCCTAGCCTAGCCTATTATTTAGTAGCCCATGCTAGGATACTCTAACTTACCTTAGTCTACTCTATATTAGCCTAGCCTAACCTACTCTAGCTTACCCTAGCCCATTATAGAGTAGCCTATCCTATTTTTGTCTAGCCCACCCTACCCTAGCTTAAACTTATTCTATCCTTGTGTATCCTAGCCTAATTTAGTCTATCCTAGCCCACTCTAGCTTAATCTTGCCTAGTGTAACATAAATGTAGATTCCTAAGAGTTTATATATATACATGTTGTAGTTGAAAATCTTAATAAAATATATTCAAAAGCAGTCTTATAAAATATTTATGTTACAATTTAATTCTATCATAAATATTTAAATTTAACAGCATTATCACTTTATATTATATAAATTCAAACAATTTTCTTTATACATTATGTTATTTTAATTAAAAATATATATCATACATCATTGTACCATTAATAAATATAGTGCAGAACTTGAATAACATATTAAATATTTAAATTTGAAAATCATTTTAAAAATTAAATTAAACTAGACAACATTAATAAAGAAATCATTCAAAAACAAATTAAATTAAATATCATTAATAAAAAATTAAATATAACAAAATTTAGTTAAAATAAATTAAATGTATGAATATACAATTTAAAATACATTGAATTTAACCACGATGCTAATGTAAGAAGAGGATGTAAAGTAAGTTATAATATATAAATAAAAAACATATTCCTAAATGAAAAACATATTTGTAAAATATAGAAATATAATTGAAATTTATTTAGACAAATTCAATAATCTAAAAATTTAAATGTACCATACATTATAAGACATAAACAAAAAGCATTTTTCTAAGTTAAAAATATATTTGTAAAATATAAAAATATAATTGGAGGGCCCATCCAAAACTGATTATGAGAGGCATAGGTTAAGTCAACTATATTTTTAATTGACACAGAAAACTCAGAGATATAACTGTAAAAGTAAGACACCAGTTTAAATAAAACCACATACTTTCCTAGAAATAAACTAAATCAATGAATAAATGTATTAATCTGAAATGAGTGACATACAAATCAGATCAATAAAATTATTATAATAAATTCAGTGCAGCTAAAAAAATCAGTAAAAACCACTCTCATGAAACTAAATCATTACAGTGTTAAATATATTAACATAACGAAAATTGAAATGAAAGGATTAGGTTTCCATGGAGAGCAGAGCTTGGAGGATGGATACAAACTACATCTATGATTGAGTAAAGGCAGGTGGCTTTGAGATATTCAATAGTATTTGAAAATACCTTATACCTTATTCTTGTTGTGGTTTGACATTCTAGTTATTAGAAGGCTAGAAAAAAATAATTATTAAATAAAATCATTTTATTCTTCCATGTATTTATGGAATTCTCCAATTTCTGTATTTTCTTCTCCTAGTCGAGCTGCAAGAACCATGTTTACCATTTTATTAATTTATAAATATTGTAAATTACTTCTATTTGAAAAACAATTAAAAAATTAAGGAACTGTATAATCTATAGAATCAAAATCTTAAGGACACCCTTCAATAAACATGAAGAAAAGTCAGAATGCCAAAAGATTTGATTTATACATAAATTTTAGATGTGGGGAATTAGTCATTATTCTAATGAGATTGACTCATAATTTCTTCCTATCTAGTTATATATAACACCTCTTTGCAAATCACTGGCTATTATTTTCTAAATAGTTAGGAATATCTTGTTGAAATTGGGGAGTATAAAATTGCACAGTTGATCCTTAGAAACTTACGAAATAGAAGCTCAGGAATATTCGATGAAATTACAAGATTGGGATTTGTTTTGAGAGTAAAGCTCAGAGAAAATAGAACTGTAATTGTAATTGCTCTGTTTCACACGATGCAACATAAAACAATGGAACGGATCCCCTGAATACTTAGAAGAGGAATATTTGCTCAGACGAAATAGAACTGTAATTGTAACTGAAGCCCATGGACATATGTATTGCTCTACTTCATAAGATGCAACATAAAACAATGAAACTGGTCGAGCGAATAATTTTGATTCAATGAGAATACATTTTACACGGAAACCAGAAGGAAAATGGAATAATAAAACTGAGATGAATGGACTAGGTTTTGCTTTGAGAGCAGCTCACAGGAAATATAGTTGTAATGGAGGTTTCTCTAATTCAACTATTTTAATTCAAGAAACATAAAATTAGTATCATTCATGATGAACGAAACCTACCAGTAGTTGGGCTAAACCTACCAGTAGTTGGGTTAAATAAAACTACCAGTAGTTGGGCTAAACCTACCAGTAGTTGGGTTAAAAGAACAGAGAAAGGTTAAAATAAGAGAGTCAGAATTAATGCCAACCGAGAACAGAGAATACAACAAAAGATTAAAAGGAATTGATGGGATTGCGAGCGGACTAAGAAGAGAGAAAAATGATTGAAGTATAGACTTAATCGATTAATGAAATCCAGAGAGAATTTGAAGGCCACGAAAAAGGAATTCTCTTCGAACATTTTTACAGGTGCCAAAAATATTTCAACGCAAATATGCTAGGAAGGACACGAAAAAGGAATTCTCTTGGAACATTTT
>APFE031290191.1:7423-19607 GCA_000404065.3 Pinus taeda
TAATGTAAAGGAGGTTGCGCCCTCGAAGAGGCTGAATTCTAAGGCGTTGATCTATCTTTTCTATCTTTTCTTGAGCTGTTTTCATAACAAGAAACTTGTGCTAGTATGTTTCATTAAGCAGGTTGTCAGGGTAACTGTTCCAACCGCCATTTTTGTATTGAATTCTACGACGTTGGATTTCATCACCAGCTAGTGTTTTCGGTACAGAAAGTTATTGTTTGTGTGTGGTTTGAACTCTTAGATTGTTAGGCCTGTGATTCAATTGTTTGGTTGTTTAGAGACTTTAGGTGGTTTTATTAAGATTTTCTTTGTTTGTGTGTGAAGTAATTAAATATTTAATCGTGGTTGAATTACCGAGACAATCCCGTAGACTTCAGGGGTAGCCTCCCGAATATACACCAAGTCAGCTTGAAGGGCTAGGATCTCTTGTAACACCTAGTGACAGTAGATTTGGGTCACCAGAGGTTGGAGAATCATCTTTAATTATTCACCCTGATTATCTAGTTCAAGCAACAGAGTATATATTTGAACCAATTTCATTTTCCGAAGTTACTGGTAGTATTTCTCCTCCTAGTGAATTAATTGAGGAACCTGAAATTTTTGAACCTGAAACTGAACCTGCTACTACTCCATCCTTGGGATTTTCTTCTCCAACTTCTAGTGGTCCTGGTTCACCCAGGGTAGGAAGTGTCATTACCCAAAATCTTCTTTCTGGACTCATTTCTATTGAAGAACTAGTTAGTCCAGACGAAGATATAATTCTCCCTGAAAATCAACCATCTTTAGAACTTAGGGAGTGTGAATCAATCTTCTACAGTCCTTTTAGAAGTGATGCTTGGTAGGTATCATTGATGAACTTTTCAGAAACTCCGGGTCTTGCTTCTTCACCACCTTGTATTCATTTTCATCCTATGCCCAAAGGCTATTATCCTCCTTCGAATATGTCAAAACGGTCATCCATGTTTTCCCAAACACCGGAAACTTTTTTATATGGCGTTCCTTCTATTCCTTCTGGGTATCAGTCATTTTCAGGTACTTTTTCAGGAGAGTCTCTTCAACCCATTGAACATGGGATGTCAACTGGTAATAACGGAACTTTGCCTTTGAGCGTAGAAGAAATTCTTATGATGTTTGGCGCTATTCCAAATCCGCAACCTCAAGGTAGTCAGTTACCGCCTGGAGGGCAACCTCAAGGTAGTCAGTTACTGCCTGGAGGGCAACCTCAAGGTAGTCAGTTACTGCCTAGGGGGCAATTGCAAGGTGCTCAATTACCACCTGTGGGGCAACCTCAAGGTAGTCAAATACCGCCTGGGGGGCAACCTCGAGGATAGTACATACCTTCAGGATAGTACATACCTCAAGGTCAGCCCCAGACTCAGTATATACCTCAAGGTCAACTCCAGTATCAATATATACCTCAAGGTCAACCCCAGTTTCAATACGCGCCTCAAGGTTATCAACCTCAAGGTCAGTACCCAACTCAAGGTTTCCAACCGCCTTCTAGTCAACCATTTGTACAAGGAGCTAGAAATGTACCTTTCAATTATCAATCCTACACTCAACCTAGTTATGGTCCTCAATATGCTCAACCTTTCATGGGTCCTTACCCCAGAATGAACATGGTGTGGGATCCATCTCAAACTCAAAAGATTTTGCAACCTAATGTGCAGTTATCAAGTCAACTTGGACAACCTTTGGTTTCTGGTTCAACCCAGCAACCTGTCTAGCCTACTATTAAAACTTCTGCACCTACTGTAGTTCATCAGTCTGGGCCTAGTTCGCCTCGAAATCCACCTCAACAACTGCTGCAAATACTGTAGCTTCTATTCAATATACCCCACCTACTTTTGGAGTATCAATAGCTCTGGTTTCTATTGTTCCTGTATCAACTCCTCAGACCTCTTTACCACAGTCTGGACCTACAATTCAGACTTCGGTTCAGATGCCTATAAGGCAACCTGGTCCAAGTACGGTTGCCACAAGTCAAAGGCAATTCACTTATCAATCGTACCAGTGACAGTATCAATATGGTCCTGCTGTGCAAAATCCAATTTATCAATATCAACCGTACCCTGGATATACTTATCAGCAACCTCAACAACCCCAGTTTGGTCTGGTTAATCATAGTTTTCCAGGAGGATATAATATTCCTAATGCAAATCCAATTCCAGGTTATCCTAGATATCCTCCTCCTGGAGCTGATCTTGTGACCCAATGTTTTCAAGACCCTAACCATCAATTACCTTTTATTGCAACTTTGGATTTACCTGATTTGTCGCACCTTACGAACGATCCAATTTACTATCTTCCATATTGGCTGCCAATGCCTAATAAGTTGCCTAGTGATATCCCAAAGTTTGAGGGTAAGCCAAGAGAAGATCCATCAAATCATGTGATGACTTATCACCTCTGGTGTGCATCCAATTCCATTATAGACGATTCAATTCGCTTACGTCTTTTTAAACGCACTCTAATTGGTCTCGCAGCCAAGTGGTACATTGAGTTGCCACGAAACTCTTTTTATAATTTTAGTCAGTTAGCCACTTCATTATTAACTCATTTTCAGTTGCTTGTCAGATATGACAATGGCACAGAATTATTAACTTCATTAAAACAATTAACGTCCACATACATTCCAGATCATATTCATGAATTGTGACGTCGACAATGTTTAGTGAAAGTTTTTATCCCGGATCAAATTTTGGCAGAATGGTTTGTCAAATCATTATTACATAAAATCACTAAGGATGTAGCTAAGGCAGAAGTTGTTTACTGAAGAGAAAGTAATTGCTTAGGCTCAGTACCTTGACCTCGTTTATACGCAGTCGGGTACTTTACGCAAAAAAATCCCCGATCTTCCCAAACAAAATCAAATAACTACAACTCTTTCAGGGTCTCATGCCACTGATGGTATGATTGGTTCGGTTAGTACCAAGAGTAAGAAGAAATCTGCAAAGAATTCTTCTCCTATTATAACTTTACCAGATTCCCCAATAGGAGAATCTTCCGCTGAAATTCCTGCCGATATTCATGTTGTAGAATCATCTACGGCCAAATCAAAATCCAGCGGTAAAAAGAAGGGGAAGAAGAAAAATAAAGAAAACTCAGAAGAGAAACCAGATAAAACTAAATCTACTGACGAGAAACGTAAACCTTGCTATCCTTGTCTCATTTTTTATGAGAAGCACTTTACAAGAGATTTTCCACATCGAGCTGAGGTTTTGAAAATCGTCAAAGGTTCCTAAATGCCTACTATCTTGAAGGATCCTTTTCCTAGTCAAGATAGTAAGATGATAGGTTCTTCCTCAAATGCATCAGAAGAACCAATTATGATGATGTCCCATGTTAGGATTGCGACGCGATCACAAGATTATGGTAGTAAGAATCCTATTGGTGGTAAGGAAGCAGAATCTTCTAATTCAAACCCATCAACTTCAGCTCCTTCTGGTTCTGATCCACTACAGATTAAGAAACCTAACCTAGACTTAGTAATCAAACTGCCTACTAAAGGTATACTTTGGAAGTTAGCTTTCAATCCACATGTGAGAGCTGCTTAGAACTATAACATTGTTGAAGATTTAGCTATTTCCCCTTCAGCAATGTCGGCTTTGGAGGTGCTTCAATTATGCCCAGCACAGCATAAATTGCTATTGTCTACTATAGGAGCTATTGATATTTAGGATTCCAACCTTATAATCTTCAATTCAGAAAATAGTACACCTCACCTACCTCATCAAATGGCTTTCCAAATCCCACTGTTAGTCAAAAACAGACCTTGCTTTCAGACTGTGATTGATGAGGGAGCTTTTACGTGTATTATGTCGATTCAGTGTTCGAGATTGCTTGGTTCTCCTACATTCAATCAATCCCCGACAATTTTAAAGGCTTTTGATGGCCGAGGGTTTCATCCTTTCGACATTTTGTAGGATTTACCTATAGGGGTAGAAGGAAAAACTGTAAATCTAGATGTGGAAGTGGTTGATGCCCCTCTAGATTACAACCTTCTCTTGGGTCATAGTTCGTCTTACGCTATGACTGTTGTTGTTTCATTGGTCTTTTGGCTTATTAAGTTTCCTCATAATGGAAAGATAATTACAATAGACCCGTTAACTTATTTTTCATCCGACCCAGCCTCTTCTGATAGTATTCAACATGTCGATAAAATGACTATCCCTTACAAGGATGTTGGGGTAGGTTTGGTTAAAGATTCTGGTTTACTAGGAACTTTTTCATTTCCTCCTCCTAACGTATCGCCTTCTTTTGCAACTATTCATATGATTTCATCAAACACTAATGTTTTTTATGATCCTTGGATCATACCTTCCGATTTGGAGGTGGACTCGTTTGGTGATGCAATGCCCTTGACCCCCTTTGAAGTTGCATATCAGGCTGTACAATCATTTTCCGACTCTAGTTCAACCGAAATTGATCCAATGAATGTGGTCCATGGGGAGTCATTTTCAATCTCAACCTCAGATTCAAAAACTCTTTCTGATCCTGTTTATACTGATGAGCAAATTCGTGAAATTTTGTTTGTTGATGATTTACCATGGGAAGATCTTCATCATCGATCTTCATTTTTACCGAGCATGATCATTTTGAAAATGATTTCTCATCTATTTTTACCACTGATTATGTCAAGGAACCACAGAATCCACTGTGACATCCTGATTCTGAGTTGAATTTGAGAAATATTTCTCGAACGATTCCTATTGAAATTTTAGTGAAACCCAGAATTATTGAAAACATTCATATAGGTGCTTCTTGTACGGACAAGTAAATCCAAATTTATAAAGCCCTATTTCAACAATTCCACGACGTGTTTGCCTGGTCATATGAAGAAATGCTAGGAATCGATCCATCAATTGTTGTCCATGAAATTAAAACTTACCTGGATGCTAAAACTGTCCAACAACGTTTGCGTCAGATACATCCAAGAAATGTTGCTGCTATTAAAGATGAAATTGAGAAATTACTTCGAGCAGGTTTCATTTATCCAATTCCCTTAACGGGTTGGGTATCGAATATTGTTCCTATTAAAAAAAACATGGAACGATAAGAATATGTATTGATTATAGTGATATTAATCGATCTTTTCCTAAAGACAATTATCCAACCCCCTATATCAATCAAATTATTGATGATTGTGCCGACAGTGAAATGTTCTCCTTCATGGATGGTTTTTCCAGTTACAATCAAATTAACATACTCCCTGCTGATCAACCTAAAACGAATTTCATTTGTCCATGGGGCACATTTTCTTATTACAAGTTACCTTTTGGATTGAGGAAAGCTAGAGAAACTTTTCAAAGGGCTATATCTTACGCATTTCATCAAGCACATTGTGCAGCCCTATCTTGATGATTTACCTGCTCATTCATTACGTAGAGTCGATCATCTCACTCATTTACGAGCAATCTTTATGAGATGTAGGCATTATCGAATTAGGCTGAATCCACACAAATGTGTTTTCTGTATAGAAATGAGTCATTTATTGGGATTTGTTGTATCAAAAGCTAGCATTTGTGTCGATCCCTCAAAGGTTGAAACTATTGTCAAATTACCTCCACCTTCGACTCTTCCCCAACTCCAAAGTTTGCAAGGAAAGAAAACTTTTTATGCCGTTTCATTCCTAACTATGCCAAGATAACAAAAGGTTTTACCAGGTTGTTGAAATAGAATACTTCGTTCTTTTGGGATGAGATAGCTAACAAATCTTTTGATGCACTTAAACACGCGTTGACCCATGCACCATTATTGCATCCTCCCAACTACAACCAGGACTACTTTTTGTACCTCGCCACTTCTCATTCCACCATTGGGAAGGTTTTAGTTTAGGAAGATGAACTCAACAATGAACATGTGATTTACTATCTTAGTCGAACTCTAAATCCGACTAAGCTTAAATATTCACATGTGGAGAAATTGGTCTTGGCAGCTGTTCAAGCTGTCCAAATATTTTGTCACTACATCTTATTACACAAAACCACGGTAATTTCTTATTGTAACCCTATGACATATATTTTGACCAAACAATTGCTAGGGGCAAGTATTCCAAATGGATAATTATCCTGTAGGAATTTGACTTGGAATTTGAAAAATCCAAGGCAAAGAAATCTTTGGTTTTTGCAGAACTAATATGTGATTTCCCGCGTACTGATACCGAAACTGTGGTGGAAGAACCCATTGCAGATGAATCCTTGTTTCTTATCAGTACTCTTGATCCATGATATGGAGATATAATTGTATATCTCCAAACCCAATCTTTTCAGCCTGAAATCTCACGATCTCAGCAAAGGAAAATTCGTTTCCAATCCCAACAGTACAATATTATTGGAGATACACTCTATCGTCATGGAGCGGATATTGTTTTCTGACATTGTCTAACACATGAAGAGCTGAAAAGGTTCTCAATGACTGTCACTCTGGAGCGCGTAGTGGTCATATGTCTGGGTATGCCACAGCGCAAAAGATATTGCGTGCTAGTTATTTCTGGTCATCCTTATTTAAAGATTGTATCAATGCAGTCCGAAAATGCCACAATTGCTAAATTTTTTATCGAAAGAAGCGTGCTCCACCTGCTCCTCTCTACCCTATAATTGTCATCGGTCCTTTCACAAAGTGGGGTATCGACTTAATTACATATAACCCTCACTCGGTCGGGGGGCATGCGTATATCATCCTTGCAGTAGATTATTTTACCAAGTGGGCCGAGGTGATGCCTACATTTTCGGCAAACGGCAAAACTACTGCCATTTTCATTTTCAATCATATAATTGCTAGATTCGGTGTTCCTCAAGTGATTATTACTAATTATGGAAGTCATTTTCAAAACGTCATGATGAATGAACTAACAAATCAACTTGGCCTGCGTCACGATAGTTCTACTCCATATTACCCATGGGCTAATGGTCTGGTTGAAGCAATCAATAAAGTTCTAGTCACTATGATCCAACGAATCATTGGTATTCATCGGTTGAATTGGCATAACATGTTATTTTCAGTGCTTTGGGCATACCGAACCTCAGTCAAAACACTAACTAGTTTCACTCCTTTTCAGCTTGTTTACGGGTTGGAAGCAGTGTTACCCATTAAATGATAAAATTTCGTCATTGCAAATAGCCATAGAATTACTCCCAGCCACTTCCAAGGAGGAGAAACGTTTGTTGTACTTAGCTCAGCTAGATGAAAAACGACATGATGTTGTATTAGCAATCGAGACTCATGCAAAACGGATAAAATCTCAGTACAACCGAAATGTTACACCTCGTAATTTTTCGGAAGGAGACCTAGTTTTACTATACAGTCAAGCAAACGATAAGCTAGGGGCTGGAAAATTTGTACCCATGTGGCATGGTACTTTTGTTGTTAAGCATAAGCTAGCAAAAGGGGCCTATGAATTAGTAGATTTTGACGGTGTCTCTTTAGGTAGACCCAGGAATGGGCTTTATCTGAAAAGATATTGTGCTTAAAGTATGGTGTGGAGATTTTTGTTAAGAATAGTTTCTTTCTAGCTGGTGTGTTTTAGATTAGAAAGTGTGCCTAGTTTAGAGAGTGTTTTATCATTACTCCTTCTTATCTTGAATATACTCTTGATATTGCATATGTCGACGTCTTATCAAACATACATTGGTTTTGCTGATGGTGCCTGTCATAGTACATCGAATATTTCTTCCGCAGCTTGGCTTATCTATTCAACCTCTGGCGAGTTAGTATCTATGCATGGGGTAAGCCTCGGTCAAACAACAACTAAAATTACAGAGTATAGTGCAGTGATCTGAGTTATTATCTGAATCCATCTCATTTGGAATTCAGAGTTTGATTGTTAGGTTAGACTTTGAACTCGTTGTATTACAGCTTAACAGGGTTTATGCCATTAGAAATCCAGTGTTATTAAGATTATTTTTGAGAGTTCATCTCTTGGAACGTGATATTTGACTACATTGAATATCAACATATTCCAAGATATTTAAATACATTAGCAGATGCAGTTGCTTCTCGAATGTTAAATAGACATTTGCAATAATCAAGATAGTAAATTTAAAAACATTTTATAAACATGTTATACAAGATAGCCAGTAATAGTGATATATCATAGCATAGAAGTATGTCAAATATACATCGTCTTCGATCATAGGTTGAAAAACACCTTATGATCGGAAAAAATGGCAGCACAAAAAGATATAAAATGTCATATGAGTCTACAAAGGCAGTCATCCTATCCCTGATGATGATCATGATACGAAACCATTGCTTGGGCCACCTTACAAAGGAACCTCCTAAAAGGTCCTGGGACCCCAATCACATAGCGTTGTAACCTAAGAGGAATATCATCTATACTAGTCTTTGGGATATCTACTGTCAAATACTCTAGATGATGCTCCAATTCGGTCAGGTCTCTACAGATTGGTCCTGTGGGGCCAGTGCTACGGCAACAGAGTGTCTTCTCTCATAGGGCTGGAGAGCGGTTGGTCACCGCGGACCCACATCTGCATTTAAAACTTTTTACTATCAGTTTTAGATGATTTAAAAAAAAAAAAATAGTTAAAAATTTAGAAAATGTTGAAAGTGATTTTACTTGAATCATCCCATTGCTCTCCTGGTGGAAGAGCCATGTCTGGATCACCACGATAATCCATCCCAACATATGGAAAATCTTGAATCATGAAAAGTTGGTTCTCCAACCAACGAAAATACTCAGGTGGAAATCGGACAACCTTTGTACCCTCCTCAGGATGACGAGCCATCACTACAATGCAGCACATAATCTTAGGATCTCGGGGAATTCCAGCCTCAACGAAAAGATGTTTTGGGACCAACATAGGGACCCTCTCTAGGCCAAAGCTCACAACTAAGAAACCATATCCAAAGTTCTTTAATTGTCCATTCTTTGCTCTAGTCAGTTGGCCTTTCACATTTGCCAACATAGCTTCACACCAGTTGAAGATGGTGCCTCAGAAATATTCTACTACCATTCGCATTAGGGATCTAATAGCTAGATGCAATGTTGCGCTCCCGCATAGTCTAGTGATAGTAAATGCGATCACTTTAAGTTCAGGATGGGAGATATTCTTAATATCTATCCGTTTGTCCGCAGTTTGGACATTAAAAAACTCTAGTCGGAGACTAGCGACAAACTGGCCACCTGGCCTAGTCCCGAATAGAGATAATCCTTCACCTCTCTTAGGCAAACCAGTGAGGAAATAAATGTCCTATTGCTCGATTTTGAGCCGGTGGCCACCAATTATGAAACATTGGTCCTGTGTGCTCCACCCATCTACCAGCCATTGCAGAAAGTCTACCTGAGCCCTCATGACAGGTATGGCCCAAAATTTAAATAGTTCACATGTTTTTAATGCCTGTATTGAAGGTGGATGAATAAATGCAGCTAGATCCACATCTTCGTGCTCCTGTTCCCGCCAAACGAGAATTTTGTATATCTACATTGCAAAAAAGGCGAATTAGAACATTTTAATTTCAAAATTTTTGGGCGGAAATGGAAAAATTTGGTGTTTTAAAACGTATTTCGCAAGGTCTGCACCCGCTAATTAGAGACAGTGCGTAGGTTCGAACTCTTCCTTAAGAACAGGTGCGGGACCTTGAATTTTTTCCTATATAGGAAAAAGTCAGAGACTGCAGGGGCCACATGCTACGCCTGTGGACCCCCCGTGAGCAATTTTTTAACCAAAATTTTCCTTAAAAAATCATTTTTAAAGCCCTAAAATGAAAATTAAATGGTTGAAATGCAAGATAGGGATGATGTGGATTACCTGAAGCTGACAGTTTTTTATTCCAACGATCGGATTTTCCGCAGTATTCACATTAAGTTTCTTACCAAAAACTCTTACTTTTCACTCTGAAGTCAAATGGTAAAAATGAATTTGCAAAAACCCTTTTTATAAGCTTTTTTGAATAAATGACTTTTTAATTTGTTTATTTTTCACTTTAAAAGGTAACTTTTGATGCATTTTTATTTATTTTAAATAGGTATGAGTAATGTTTTGAGTTTTTGTGCAGAATATTGGATTTTCAGGGAGAATTGATCATTTTCAATGAAGAGCATACTTTTTCACTTTTTCGAACTCTTTCAAAATTCATGAAAAAACGAAACATAGGAGTCCTCTATAAGCTCTTTTCTAACTCGTAAAATATGAAAACATTGCCGAGTTTTTCTTTTTAAACTCGTTAAAATGGAATTAAAAGGATAGTCCACTTATAGCTCTTTTCTAACCATATAAACACAAAAAGATTTCCAGACTTTTGTCGTTTCAAGTTCGATATTGGTTATAAAACAACATGTTTTCGATCGCTTTTTTACTTTTTCAGATCGAAGCCACTAATTATGAAAATTACTCCTTGATCGTAATGGTCAAGCGGTTCTCTCAAGTATTATTTTATACTTTTTCGGGCTCGGGGACACAAATTTACGAAAAAGGACAACCATGGAGTTTTCTTAAGTTTTTATTCTAACTCCCTAAAATTGAAAAACACCGAGTTTCTCCTATACTAGACTCATTAAAATTTAATAGCAAAGGAACTGTTCAATTTCAAACTGGAATGAACCACTCCTTCTTAGGGTTCGAATTTTAAACTAACTTGGACTCATTCGAAGGATGAGCTTATAATCAAGCAAATTTTATCCTCCTCAAGCTTGTAAAAAATAAAGAGGTACTTGTCAGAAATGGTGGGGGAAAAGAGAGAAAAATGAACCTATTTGTCATACTTTGTGTTTAGAAAAGTAGTTAACCACTCTTGAACGCGACACTTTTTGTTCACCTGGGTTGGGAAATCCTTTGCCTAGCAGTCAATCAAACCATATTGAAAGTCTTTAGTCGGTTTCTGGATATTAGCTTTGAGCCAATTGTCACCAAACCATCTGCAGTGTTAGTATGTGTTCAAGAGGTTAGTTCAAATAAACTATTCATTTGCAAAATATTTGTCATCCATCTTGACCATCCCTGAGTTAGTCATTGCCAAATATATTTCTTCAAAACTTGATCTATGATTTCATGTTGTGGGCTTGCCTACGACAGATCACTTTCTATCGACTCCAACTCATTATCTAGAAAGATGATCTAGAAATCGTCAGTACCTTAGAATCTGCAAGCCTCAAGGCAGGTTTCTCGCCTTTAATGATAGGTTGCATCATTGACCTTCGATCAAAGGATTTTGTGACGTGTTTGACATCAACTCATTTATTCATATTTCATGGATTGTACTGAGTACTTTGAGGGCCATTGACATTACTGGTGATTTCTCTCACACTTGTTAACAGTTCACATCATTGACTGGTAATCAAGTGGTTTCTACCATGTTCGACTTCGACACATTCATTGACATGGATAGAATCGTACTAGTTCGGGAAGCAGAAATGAAGACCCTAGATCTAGTTTCCACCATCTAGGCTGCGAGGAATTTTGTTATTCATTATACAATGGACTATTCATAAATAAATGGTTGCGCCCATACTGTGTCTACATATGTCTATACTTGTGATGTATTACAAAATCATTCCTGTATCAGAGCAATTTAGATAGTTTTCTAGTCAGTTTTGATCTAAGTATGGGAATGTCTACCTCAGCGATGATATGTTTATATATATATATTGCATTGAATGTTTTTACAGGTTCCAACTGGGGTGTCCACAGGAAGATCCTTGAAATGATAAAGTACTTCACTCTTCTTAGATGACAAAAACCATCCTCATCTATTACAGACTTCGCACTTTAAGGGGAAATCTGTTGCACAAAAATTGTCACCTTGACATTCTGCAATTAGTGTGAGTCTATCATCACTTGTACCTTCCTTCTTTGCAAGTCTTAAACCTCAGTTCTTAATATCAAGCCTTGAAAATAAGAGAAAGACCTTAAAAATCTCTAAAACTCTAGTTCCACACTTTCTCTTAGCATTACCTGCGGTCCCGAACCTACTGGTCATGTCCCCTGTGCACCTGGCTGCTCTGTATCTGTGTTATGGGTGCGAACCCCTATAAAAGTTAAAAAGGTGCAAGTACATTCTTAAAAACTCACTTTGAGTCATTTCTGGAAGCTTCTAGAGGGAATATCGAGGTGGCAAGTTTGCTCCTTAAGGGTTCATGCATCCCATACCTTTAGGAGCTAACCCCTTGATGTGAGGAGCTTATCCCTTTGAAGGAGGACTCTATCCCTTCAATGGTGGACCTATA
>APFE031290191.1:19751-51322 GCA_000404065.3 Pinus taeda
CATCAAGGCACCAAAGGTTGTAAATTTCTTCTATTTCAAAGTTAATACAATCAAGTTTATTTTTCTCAATAAGTTGTGTTTTATGGTTTATTTCATGGATTCCTTGATCACCATGATAAACATGATTTATTATATTAGCTATGTAGGTGTTATTTGATGTGTGCTTGTTTGTGATTGCAGGTTCTTAAAAGGAAACTCTTTCGGAGCTATTGGAGGATGGCTGCTACAAACTAGTGTTGGACTTAAGGTAGGGTCTAAAACACCTCTTTAGTTTCTATTAATGAATTTCAATATGTTTAGAGAAAGATAGATTTGCTTGTCCTGCTTGTTGCTAGATATAAATTGATACTAGGGAGATCAGTCTTGTCTGCAAGAGCGATTTATCCGGCCAACAGGTGGGCTAATTCGTCCAACAAAATCTAGTGCCCACTTCTCAAATGGTTTGTTGAGTACTGTTATCGAGAAATCTAATGTCTATGCAGAGCTGCTAGTGCCACTAAGACGAGTAGCTATCTTAGAAACAAACATATTAAAGTTACTTTTTCTTTCCTTTATGAGAAGTAGATAAGAGAGGAGCAAAGAATACCAACCTCGATCTTTCGCTTGGTTCTATGCTTGTTCCTTCCCCCCTTCAACAAATGTTTGCCTCTCTTCCCTTGACCACTCCGCTTCAAAGAGTACCTATAAAGTCAAAGCAACATAATACCTTCAAAGTGCAGAGATCTACAGTCATAAACAATATAGGACCAGATATATATTGACCACATGCATGAATATATCAGCTAACATACCAGAATGTAGAGGAAAACTTGAATAGATTTATTGATATAGATATTAGAAGAGAGGATTACAACCCATTGATCTGAACCAACATCATCCTCCTAGCATGAAAGCCCTTCTTCACCTCATGAAAAGCTTAGGTCACCCAACACTATGATATTACACCAAGAAACCAATAGCACTTCCTTACAAGATACAAGATTCTACCCTCTAGATCTTTGGGATGAGGGATCCATATATAGATGATTGCAGGGGGGTGAGTCAGCTTCTGGGATTTCGATTATTGTCTTCTCTATGATAGTTCTTGATTCCACTTGGAGATCGATGATCTCTTACTCATCCCTGGGCAAATTCAAAGAGGCAAGTGTCATGGGAGAAGTTTTTGGAAAATTCCATGATCATCCACCTTGCAAACTGTCTCTACCATTTGTCTACTCTCACCCATTGCACCCTACAGAAGGGATTTCTAGTATGCATCACATTTTTTACACTGAGTAGGTGAGATGCATCGCACCCTCTACACTGAGAAGTCTGTATGGTCCAGCTTTCACCAGTTCTAAGCAGTTTTCTGTGGAGAACTTCTAGGAGATGATGTAATCAGCTGACCTTGTTCCTTTAGGGCATGAAATAACACTTTTAGGAACTCAGAAGCCCTTGTTTTATGGACATATGTGATTGGGGTTGCAGTGCAAAAATATGTCTATAACAGTTGCCCCCTAAAGCATGAGGTCGTAGATCTTTGATGTCGGGTGAAATGCTTTATCATGAGGATCCGAGGTTCTTTCGAACTAGAAGGCGACTTGTAATAATATACAATACAATACATTATCTTCATAAAATTTTCATGATCTAGCTGAGGCGGGAATTCCCATGCTCAACTTTATAAATTCATTCTCATGTACATAGAACAGACAACCGTCTATGTGGCAGACTGATGATTCTGGTAGAGCCATCATCCTTTGATTTGGATGATCATCTGTGCAACAATGACGTACATTTGATGTCTTTATTTTCCTGAATATATCGCAGCCCGAATGGATGAAACTAGATCTGAGGTCTTCAAACTTGTCCAATCTTCGCCCATAGTACAAGTCGATCCACGTGAAAAATGTTCTGGAGTCGAACATGGAAAGACATCGCCTGATTACTAGCCAATGATGTAAGTTGTTAACATGCGTGAGAGGAATCACCAATAATGATGATGACCCTCAAGGTACTATAGTACAATTTGCATGGTGTGAAAAAGGGACTTGGTGACAAACACCACGCAAAATATTTCGGTCAAAGGCCATTGATGTAAACCTGTCGTCAGAAGTGAGAAACTTTCCATTGAGGCATGCAAGCTTCAAAGTACTCAAAGGGTTGTTCCTACGTTGACTTCTTGGATAATGGGCTATCGTCGACAAGAAGTGACCCGTCGTAGCAGGGCCTTAATGAATCCCATATCTGTGACATGAAGAGAAAATGATTTTGGAGGTGAAAACAATCTGATGATACAGGGTTCAGGGTGGCAGTCATGAAAGAATGAAGTGTGAAGGTATTGCCATGGATGAGACACAAGATGGGTTGGTGAATTCTCTAATCGACTTCTCTTGAACATATCAGTGACACTGAAATGGATTGGTAGCGTTAACCCCAAAGATGGATGGTACGGTGGACCAATGGTGATATGACCAATGAACGGAATAACCCAACCTGACTCAATCATGGTGATGGATTGAAAGTGTCATGTTCAAGAGCAGCTCGCTACCAATAAAGTTTCTTCAAGTTTTCTTCGCAATTTTTCCCCAGTCATTGTTGACCAGTACCTCTTTATTTTTGTCAAGCTTGAGGAGGATAATATATTCTTGTTCTATAATTTTCCCTTCGGGAAAACCTGTCGCTATGTTTTAACGATCTTAGAAATAGTGAAGCTCGTTCTTGTCTGCATGGACAAGTTTTTCGCTATTGGTTTTAACAAGTTTAACGACAAAGACAACTTGGTCCTTTTTCAATTTTAGAGAATTTGAAAAGGGATGGAAAGAAAACTCTAGTAATCCTTTTTCGTCATATAATCCCTTAAGTCCAAAAAATTATAAAATAATACAAAAGGGATGAATTTTTGATAGTTTTAACGAGCCGAACAAGACAAGTGCTCGATCTTTTTGTGTAATAATCCCTCAGGTCCAAAAAGATTAAAATCTAGAGGAGGGTTAGCACTCTCGATAGCTTTAACGAGCTGGAGAGGCCAACTGCTCGGCAATCTTTTCATATTTTACGAGTCACGTGAAAAGAGCTTAAAGGAGACTCATCTTTGAGGGACGAGTGATATTTTCGAGTAGCTGCTAATTCTAGGTAAGGCTTGGAATTTTCCAATCATGACAGTGTTACAAGGATGGCTAACAGAATCACTCTTCATAGTTGTTCCTCAAAAGGGTAAACAATCAAATGGAGGCGTATGATCGGCTAAAACAGAGTGGAGATGATGGTAGGAACATGACCAGGGCTCAGAAGCTAATGCATTCACAAAGGTTATTTACTGGAGGTTGGTTCATTTTTTAGTGAGCTTAAACTCTGGGGGAACATTTGCTCATTGCTTACGTTTAATTTTTAATGAGCCTGAACTTCGCATAAAAATTGCTTGTGCCAGTCGTATAATAAGGATATCTCATCGATAGGTTCAATTTTTAAGGAGCTTGCATAATTTGAAACTATGCTCCGTATCCTTTCATTATGCAAGCTAGGAATGACCAATGCTACGAGTTTAAAGGGTTTGAGGATCTACAAACTAAGAAAATAAATGGTTTCTCTTCACTTGCATGCAAAAAAGGTTTGCATGCCCCCAGTTATAGTGAAGTAAAGTTTCGATGTTACCCTTCAATTTGCAGACAAAACATTTGTTTTGTCGGGAAAGGCCTACCTTTTCCAGGTTACCCTTCAATTTGCAGACAAAACATTTGTTCTATCAGGAAAGGCCTACCTTCTAACATGGGTATCTTATTCCTATCTAATCCCATCTTCCCAAATAGATGGGTGTATCAGACTAGTCATATATTCTTCACGGAAACCTACCCTATACTTGAAGTTTTCTTGCCGAAGCAGACCAGGGTGCATGCCCCCTAGGCTTCAGTCATGGCCACTGAATTACTCACGTTATTCAGGTGGATGAACTGGAGATTGATGAGACATTCCTTGCATGAAAAGACCAGTTAGGGACGGTACTTGACTATTAGCTATGTGTGAGCCGAGGAATGAAAGCTGGTCTATGAGCTGGACCACTTGGCCTTCATGTGGAAAATACATTACTCGAAAGAGTGAGGAGACGATGGCTCCCATGCTATAAATATAGTCACGCCCAAGGAGTAGATTATAATCTAAAGGTCCTTGGACTACCATTACATTCAGATATACTATTTTCCCTCTCAAAGTTATAGGCAAACTCGGAAGGATCCCTAATGGTCAACTGGTTCCTTTATCAAAGCCTGTTAGATTTCACATCTCAGGCAGAAGCAATGGCGAACCAAGTGATTTCCAAGCAGTTGAGGAAAGGATACTCACAGAAGCCCCTTCATCTATGATGGTACCAACCATGACCATTCTGTAAGTTTGTACAATGATTCAGAATGGTACGTTAGACGATAAACGGGGTCTGCCTAGTAGATTCCAATCGAAGGAAATGACTAGGTTGCTCAGAGGTGGGATCAAATAAACGGCCCGATATGACCCTGACGAACTTCCTTCCTGCAGTAAAGGAATAGGTAGATTGTCCCCTTGTTCATCGGAGTCTGTGTTTATGAAAAGAATTTGAACGGTTTCGTTCTCATTCTCTTCGGTGATTGTATCATCTGAAGATGGACCTTCTGAAGACAAGATCAACTCGACTGCCACCTCAAACTTTTGACTTTCATATGGTATGGATTCAGATGGTTTATCTTCAATGATAGATGCTTCAACCGACCACAAAGTTGTGTCGGTCAAATTTTCAACTAGCGATAGACTCGGCAAGAGTTTCTTGTACCCAGGAGGAAGCTCTAGCGATGAAGCAGGACGGTCATCCAAGACTCTTTTAGCTTCGTCCAGGAAGGGACAATTATGGATGCCATGATTTCCTTCACATAGTTTGCAAGGAAATTTACATTTTCCTTTCTGTCCAGAGACTTCGTTTTCGCTAGTTGACGGTGTACTCTCAACATGATCGTCAGAGGTTGATGACATCGGATTGTGAAAACAAGTAGACCAGTCCCTTAAGATCTGAGGGATGCAAGGAAAATCTCGATGATAGTGGTCTCCTTTGCACATGACACATGGAGATTTAGGATTGGATGGTGCAGTGTATTTTCGCTAGATGATGCACGGTTGCCCCTTTTTTCCTTTGGCTCCTTCTTTTTCTTCCCCTTCTCCTTCCCTTTCTTCTTCTTCTCAGTTACTTGGTCTTTAGCTTCATCAGCCTTACCAAGTGAAGAGGAAGGAGGGGAGGGAGAAATAAGTGAATTAGAAGGTTGGGGAGTAACTCTAGTATCATCTAGTTGCTGACTTGATTGCTCAAGAATTGTGGTGGTTTGAATGACCGAGGTCGAGAAGAGCCATATTGGCAAGCCGATTGTCAATCCTGGGAGGGACAATGTGGCCATATGAGGTACACCAAAATCTCCCCGAGAGAAGAAAGGACTAGGATTTCCCCCAAAGGGAAATCCTTGGTTGGTGGACTCCATTTTTCTCAACCTAAGACCAACGAGGGAACAGTGACGTTATTCAGATTAAAATAAATTTTAGATGCTTTGACACAACTTGCTTTTTCAATTTTTAAGAGTCAAGAAAAAGAAAAAGATGACTCTAGTCGCCTTCGATTTTTAATGAGCCTGAAGTGAAAAGTGCTTAGGTGGACCTTTTCTTTTAAGGAGTCTGAAAAGGAATGAAAGAGACTACTCTGGAAATCTAGATAGAGGGATTACCAAACCAATTGCAAAACTACAGAATAATTTTTACAGTACAACAGTCAATCTTCCCGAATGTTGTGTTCAGTGCATTGCGATCGATAGGGTGGCAGACATGGCTTCCTAAGGATAAAGGATGTAGCCTATTGTGGTCTCCCAATATACTCAATGGTATGTGGGAGCACAAGTCCATACTAGCACTTGTCATCTCAAAGAGGAGGAATCACCCAACCTATGATGAAAGCGATAGTTACCAGGGTTTACGATGCCGAAATACATCTCTAGCCTAGACTCCTAAATTTTATGCGTTAGGTTCCAAAGCATTTTTATGTACATTGAATTTATTTTACAGTTGATCTTTCTTAAGAAGTTTTCCTTTCAGGTTCACCGCGTGATGTAGATATACAATTCCTAAAATGCAATCTAAGATGATAAATAATCATTTGATCTTCTTTTTGCAATGAAAATCCTAGCTACTAAGGAAAGAGAAATGAGATTCTTTTCAACAAAGAGCAGAGAGCACACACTAGATGGACTGTCCTAAATCAAAATCAACAAGCAGTCTAAATGCAAATCCACGTGCATGTATTTGTTTTTGCTTTATTAATGTGTAAATGACAAAAAGAATGCTAAGTACAAATTTGAATTGTTTCAAGAGACAGTACTAACGACTTTCTTTTCAAAAACGAAAGGAAGATAATGATGAAACTTTGCAATTTTGAACTGAAAATTGCTTTCGACACTTGAAAAAAAACTAATTCAAATCAAATACAAGAGTAACAGTGTAATCGACTATCAAGAACAATAGAATTATTTTCTTTGACTGAAAATGACACTTGCCACACTTTCAAATCAAAAGACGAAAGCTTGATTACGCTACTTCTTTGTAAAAGAGGACTGTAAATGACAAACAATACATAAAAACATTTACAGTTATTTGTACTATGGAGGTTGAATCATGTAAAGGAAGGAAGTTTCGACAGAGGTATAGTGATCACAGATAGTAAAACTACTGAATAAAGCTGAAGAGAGTGAACAAGAAACCAAAATCTAGAAGCACAAGAGGTCTTATCTGATCATCACACCTGTAACACAGGGAAAGTGCGATGCATCCCACTTACTGCACATAAGAGGTGCAATGCATCTAGATTCCCAAGAGGAGAAGGTGCGATGGTCCAGGGACGAGACTTCAACTTGGTTCTAGGTCACAGTTTGCAGCTTAGTTCAGGGATTTAGGTCGAGCAAATGATAGTCAATAAATGCAAATCACAGGGGCTGATCTAATGAGGCTACTTGAGCCATCACCAGGGAAATTAGGATGTTTGTAAATCAATTGTTCAGTTTATAAACAAAAATCAGAGATAGACTAAAGCAGCATTGATCTACTTTGCACTTGCATAGCAAATGCAGTTCGAAGGCTAGCTGGCTTGAGTTCAGGCTCCGTCTATAAGTTATAAAGCAAACAAACTATTCGCTCCCCAGCGGAGTCGCCATTTTGTTATTAGGAAATTTAGTGTCTATGCAAAATCTGCTAGTCCCACTAAGATGGGTAGCTATCTTAGAAACAAACAGATTAAAGATACTTTCACTTTCCTTTACGAGAAGTAGATAGGAGAGGAGCAAAGAATACCAACCTCGATCTTTCACTTGGTTCTCCGCTTGTTCCTTCCTCCCTTTGACAAATGTTTGCCACTCTTCCCTTGACCACTCCACTTCAAAGATTACCTATAAATAAAAGCAGCATAATACCTTCAAAGTGCAGAGATCTACAGTCATAAACAATATAGGACCAGATATATATTGACCACATACATGCATATATCAACTAACATACAATAATGTGGAGGAAAACTTGAATAGCTTTATTGATATAGAGATTAGAAGAGAGGATTACAACCCATTGATCTGACCCAGCATCATCCTCCCAGCATGAAAGCCCTTCTTCACCTCATGAAAAGCTTAGATCACCCAACACTATGATATTGCACCAAGAAACCAGCAGCACTTCCTTACAAGATACAATATTCCAGCCTTTGGATCTCTGGGATGAGGGATCCATATATAGATGATTGCAGGGCGGTGAGTCAGATTCTGGGATTTTGATTAGTGTCTTCTCTCTGATAGTTCTTGATTCCACTTGGAGATTGATGATCTCTTACTCATCCCTGTGCGAATTCAGAGAGGCAAGTGTCACAGGAGAAGTTTCTGGAAGATTCCATGATCATCCACCTTGCAAATTGTCTCTTCCATTTGTCTACTCTTGCCCATCGCACCCTACAAAAGGGCTTTCCATTTTGCATTGCACTTTTTACACTCAGTAGGTGAGATGAAACGCACCCTTTGCACTGAGCAGTCTATATGGTCTAGTTTTGACCAGTTCTGAGCAGTTTTCTGTGGAGAACTTCTGGGAGATGATGTAATCAGCTGACCTTGTTCCTTTAGGGCATGAAAGAAAACTTTTAGGGACTCAGAAGCCCTTGGTTTATGGACATATGTGATTGGGGTTGCAGTGCCCAAATATGTCTATAACAAGTACCTGTGGTTGTAGTGGCATTTCATTTGAAAGGGTGGGTTTGCCCATTCTTTGACAACTGTCGCATCTTTTAACATGTTCTTTGGTGTCCCTGAAAATGGAAGGCAAATAATATCTTAAAAGCAAGATTTTGTAAGCAGTCCTTCTGTTAGAAAAATGTCCCCCACATGGCTCATTGTGGAAAGCTTAAAGTATCTCTAGTATTTTGTCCTCTCAAACACATCTTCTAATGATGAGATTTGGTCTTGTCTTGTATAACTCTTCATTTATCCATGAATAAGATGTGCTATTGTGGAATATTCTTCTCTTTTCTCTAGGAGATAAATGAAATGGAATTTTTCCTTAGCTAAATAGTTAGCAATATCTGCATACCAAGGTGATTTAGTAAATACTACAAAAATATATTCATTAGGAAATTTATCTTCTACGGGTTGATCATTATTTTCATTTTGCATTCTAGATAATAAGTCTGCAATTGTATTCTTCTTTCCTGGTCTATCTAGAATCATTATGTTGAATTCTTGTAACAGTAAGAGCCATTTGGTTATTCTTCCTTTAGTGACTGGTTTATTCATTAGGTATCTAATGGCTGAATTTTATGTGTGAACAAAAGTTTCATAGCTAGTTATGTAATGTCTAAATGTGTTAATGGCATGAACTACAGCTAAAAACTCCTTTTCAATTACAGTATAATTTAACTCTATAGGAGTTAAATTTTTACTAGTATAATAGATTGCATAAGGAGTAAGATCTTTTTTTCCCAACACAGCTCCTAAGGCTGAATCTGAAGCATCCATTGAAATATGGAAAGTAAATTTCTAGTTAGATCCTTTTAAGATAGGTGCTTCAGAAATTCTCCTTTTCAAAGTTTCAAAGGAAGCTTGACATTCAAAATCCCAATTGAATTCAAAGTCCTTGGTGAGAAATTTAAAAAGTGGGGATGTAATTTTTGTGAAGTTTTCTATGAATCTTCTATGATATCTAGTAAAACCGAGAAAACTTCTAACATATTTTTGACAACTTGGCACTGATAACTTAGAAATGACTTCAACTTTAGATGAGTCTACATTGATTCCATCTCCTAAAATATGATGAACTAAAACAATTCCTTCGTTAAACATCATGAAACATTTTTCATGGCTTAACAAGAGATTTGTTTCTTTACAGCTTATTAATACTTTTTCCAAATTGTCCAGTTCTTCATTGAAAGAATCTCCATAAACTGTATAATCATCCATGTACACTTCCACACAATCATGAATAAGTTTAGAGAAAATTTTGAGGATTTCTCTTCAGAATGTTGCTAGAGCATTACATAATTCGAAGGGAAGTAATAGGTAAGAATATGTTCCCCATGGACAAGTGAATGTGGTTTCATCTTGATCTTCAGGGGCTACCTGAATCTAGTTATATCCACTGAACCCATCCAAGAAGGAAAATTATTCTTTTCCTACTAATATGTCTAAGGCCTAATCTATAAAAGGTAGTGGAAAGTGGTCTTTTAATGTTTCTTTATTTAGTTCCCTGTAATCAATGCATACTCTCCATTTTCCAATTTTCTTAGGAACGATTACTAGGGGTGAAACACACTGACTATTGGATATCAAATAACTCCTCCTTAACAATTACTTTTAAATTTGGGTTCATTCTTCGTTGAGGTTGTCTAACCGGTCTTGCATTTTGTTCAATGTAGATATGATGCATGCAAGTTTTAGGATCAATTCCTCTCATGTCAGTGTATTCCCATGCAAAATCAGAAGAATTTTTCTGCAAAATTTCTATCAATTGATTCTTTTGCACGTCTTCTAGGCTTTTATTAACATTCAAGGTTTTTCTAGGAAAGATTTCTATCGAGGAATTCCTAAATTTTTCCATGGAGAGAAATGATACCTGTTTAGATGAGAGATACTCATTTCGACTACGATCATAATGTGAGGAAGATTCATTATTTTCTAGTAGATTTAGTATTTGGTCTTCCTCTCTTACTTGTTCAATAGTAAAAATAGGTTTTATATCTTCTTCATCTTCTATCCATTCTTCAGTTTCTGTATCTATTGTTGTTCTTACAAAAGGATATAATGTAAATTTCTTTCTATAATTTCCATCTGAGATAAACATGTCACCTGATCTACAACCAATGAAAGCATCATATGTACCTAACCAAAGTCTTCCTAGAATTAATGGATGTCCTCCTAGATTATTCTTGGGTGTTAAGACCATGAAATCAATAGAATATTCCCAATAATCTAAGGATACACAAACATCTTCCAACACACCATCAGGTTTAATCATAGACCTATCTTCTAATTGCAATAAGGTTTGTGTGTATTGAAGGTTAGGAAGACTAAGTGTGTCCATAACTTGTTTACTCATTATGTTTATGGCTGCTCCTAGATCAATTAGTGTGTTTGGTATTTCAGTTCCATTGATGTGAATTTTTACAATGGGGCTTCTTGGATATAAGTATTTTTGAATTGTCGTCTTCCCCATCATAATGTTTGCAATTTTTCCAACTAAGTGAATTCTTTTTATGTCTTTTCTTTTTATCCCTGGTCTTTGTGTACTTAGTCCCTTACTTGTTTTCGCAAAATTGGTATTTCTTTTATGGCTTGTAATAAATAAATCTTAATACAAACATTTCTCAATTCATCCATCATATTGTAATCAGGAAAGATAATTTGCTTTTCTACGCCTTCATCAATTTTCAACCACTTGGGGAAAGGTGGTCTAATTGATACCGATGGTTGTTCTATGATGGGAGTGTTTATCGAAACATATTCTTTTTGTTTATTCTCCTTCTGAGGGTGATAGGTCTCCCCTTCTTCTGATTGGTTTTTGTGTTTTTGAATATTGGATCTTGTTTCTTGAATGACAATAGTGGGTTTTCTTGGTAACACTCTTCCAGGCCTTAATTGGACATTATTTAGGTCTAGTGGAGTTATTATCTAAGTTTGAGGATTTTACCCCTCCATGTTGCACACAGGTTGTTGTGGCATTTTATTATTAGGATTCAAAAGTGGTTGAGAGGGTAGTTGATTTGGTTTTTGTGGAAATGGTAGGGAAAGTTGTGGGTTTTGATTCTGAACTAGAATTTGTGGTAATTGGTTAGCTTGGGGAATTTGATTAGATGGTGGTAGAAATTGTGGTGGAAGGTAGGATGGCGAGTATTGTTGATATTGAGCATAGACTCCATAATGATTTTGCCATCCTTGATTCCAAGGTTGTGATTATGGCTGAGCCTAAGGCTACCAAATTGAATTCCAATTATTTTGTGAAGATTGAGCAAATTGTTGTGGTCTAAATCCTTGTGATTGACTTCATTGGGGATTTTTCCATGGTCTTTTGGCTATAAAGTAGAGAGGGTCGACTGGTTTTGATATTTCTTCATCATTAAATACAGTCTTGAGACCTGGTAAGGATGGACATTCATCTGTATCATGATTATCTACACATATGACATAGGTTTCTATGGCTCTTGAATCTAAGTGACACGCTCTTAGAGAATGTTTCTTTTGACATTTAGGATAGAAGATGGATAATGCAACATTTTGAAAATTTTTCTTGTTTTGTATTTAAAGGGTGTCTAGTTGCTCACTTAAGATCCCTAAAATATCTGTTTTGAAGGTATCAATAAAATTTCCTAATTCTACCCTGCTGGCTATCCCAGTTGTAGATTTATTAATTCTTGACAAGAGAGGGTCTCTAGGACTCCTTCCAACTCGTGCTTTACCCATTGAGATATGTACGCATAAATCACAAGTATCTGCAAATGGTAGTTGGGAAATATCTCCCTTCCCAGTTAGGTTAAGGATATTGATCCACTCATCTTTAATAGCTTTGATTAATAGGGCTTTTAAGGTTTCCTCATCCAAATTATCCATTTTTTCTCTTTTAACATTGTAAACAAACATTTCCACTAAGTCTTCAATATTTTCATCTTCTTTTTGTATCATTTTAAAGACTTCATCTTTAAGGTTACTAGGCATACAATAATCTCTATATTTGCCTAAGAAAGCCTCTTTCGCTTGTCCCTGTCATAATAGAATGCACTCTTAGACTCATGAACCATTTTAATGGTGAGTCTTTTAATGTAGCAAGGAACAATTTTAACTTTTGAGCATCATGCAAATAATCATATGATCTGCGTAATACTTCAAATTCGAAGAGAAATGTCTCTGGGTCTTCTTTTCTTTTTCCATGGAAATTAGGAAGAATTGAGGGTGATATGTTTTTCATTGTCAGGGTTGTATCTTCATCAAGAATAGGAAATCCAGAAGGATCTTGGTTTCCTCTACCTCTACCCCCTCCTCTGTTCCTATGTCCACCTCTACCTTTACCCCTTCCTCCAATCCTATTTTCCTCACCATGGACATTTTTTACCTCTCCTTCCCCTTCTTAAGCCATGATAGACTCTTTATAACTAATATAGTGTTCTTCTAATCTCTCTAGTTTCTCTATCAATGGTTGTTCAAAATAAGTTTCTCGTTCCTCTTCTTCACTAGGAACTTCTAATTTTTCTCCCAAAATTTTTTTACTAGTGGAGGATAGAGAAATTACTCCTATAGTTGGGGATGTAGGATTCTCTTCAATTACAACTTCAGTAGAGGAATTGGGTGAAGTTATGGATTGGATTTATGATCTTGATATTTCAAGAAGCCTTTGTCAACCTCTAAATGGAATTCAGGTTTGAGTAGGTGGTGTGGATTCTCGAAATTATGGTGAAGTGAGTGAATTTGTGGGAATTAAACTTCTTCCTCGCCCTACAAATCTAACTCTAGAGTCTATATCCCTAAGCATATCATGATTTTTTTTTGTGTTTTCTTAACTTCTATTTGTACTTCCCTGACAACGGTGCCAAAATGTTTGGTCAATTTAATGTCTTTAAATTGTCAATCATATATTGTCAACCATGGTAGGTATATTGACGAAGTACAGGTGCACTATATGTGCTAGAAGTTATTTCTTATGTCGTTATGTTTTTGTTAGGGTCTAAACTTAATATTAATGTTGGGCGCAAGATACCCCAAGGGAAATTTTGGGGCTAAAAGCCCATATTTTGGTCAAACTTTGTAATCCAAGTATAAAGACTCTGCATTTTGTGGTCGCAGAGCACATAGATGTTAAAGAGTCATAAGGTTGTCCACCCTTATTTTGGAAATGTAATGTTGGCTATAAAAGATCTACCCATGGTCCACAGACCATGGGATTATATAAATAGAGCTAAGCTCTAAGTAGTTAGAATTATTGATCTTGAAAGAGAATAATGAAGATATGATGTATGAGAGATAGCTTTGAAGTAGAAGTCTAAGTTTGGGTCATAGCGTAGGTAGGGGCTCTGCAGTTGAGTGCACAGAGGCCTAGAAGTCTACAACTGAGTGCGCAGGGTGAGTTGAGTCTATAATCATCCGAAATTATCAATAAAGAGAAGTATTCCATAATTTCTGCGTCTTTATTTCCTGTTTATGCATCTGTTATATTGGGTATGAATTTCACTTAGAATGCTTATAGGATGCACGAATGTATGTAAATATGTTGGTTAAGTGAACACAATTAAGAACATCTGTTTATGTGAAGCTAACTAAGATCAATTAATAAGATAAGTAAGACACTTAGCCTAGTTTGGGAGATATTATAGTTCGCTACCCTAGCAGTGCAAAAGTCCCTAAGTCATAGGTTAGGGCTGCGCAAAAGCCAATTATACCCTTTCGCGAAGGTACTAAAGAGTGGAATAGAAGGCTACATAACCTGCATGAAGGTGGGTATAACTGGAATAAATCGAGATCATAACCATCTCAAGGGTGTGAAAACTTGGTTCCAGCATCCCCCCATACTACTTTGAGTGAGACTTTAGTTCGTGCTCTGTGGGTTGATGCCGAAAGGGCCAATAGTGTAGGGATTTTTTTGGCTAACTAACACTGAACCTAAGTCAAGCCCCCTCAAGCCAAAAAATGGTTCTGATTCTGTGACTGGAATCTGCATAGAGATGTGTGATGTCGTATCAATAGAATCCAATTAAGAAAGAAATTGAAGGCTAGTTGGATAGAAGGATCCACGAGTTTGTGGCACAAGATAACAAAAACCCGTGAATTTCAAAATAATAGTGGCTAGACAGGTACCTGTTTATGAAGATCCATGAAATATTTTTCGCCTCCTTTCCTACTGAGCTATATGAGTGGATCGCGAAGCTAGTAGATAGCCAAGGAAGGTGGAAACTTGGTGGTCCTTTTGTGTGGACCCCAGAGCTAGTGTGAAGATTGGAAGCATCAGAGGATAAGATAGCCTACACTATCAACCATTGGATCGATCACATCATAGGAGGATTTGTGACTGAATTCGCAGTTAACACCTCAGTCAGCTATAATGAGGCAGAGTGACACTTTTTCAAAGGACCACGAGGTAAGTACTTAAAATCTTTGAATACTTGGATTAAATTTTTTTTGTATGAAAAATGGGTTATGTAGCTACCTTGATGTTCAAGACTGCTTGAAGCGGAAAATTTTATAGAAACAAAAGAAATAAGGGTTCAGAGCATAGCCCCTTGATTTCACCTCCATGAAGGGAAGAAGAAGGGATAGCGAAGGTCTCTCCGCGAAGTGCCATTTAGTTGATAAGAAAAGGATATCCATGAATATCACCTCCGCCCACGCCACCTCTGATTTCACCACCATTGCCTCCAGCTTCGCCCGTACCACCTCCACCTCCACCACAATTCAGTATGGCAAATATAGTGAAATTTCCTTTGTTCAAAGGATTGGGAAATGAGGACCCAGACCAATTCTGATTTGTTGTGATGGTTGTATGGGAAGCTCAAGGTGTTATAGATGACCATATAAAGAAAGTGACACTAGTTAGCACTCTACAAGATCATGCACTAACCTGGTATATTAAGTACTCCAACGATAACCTGAATGCTAGAGTAGAAGACATCCAAGCAACACTAAATAGGAATTTAGTAGGCCTAAATTTCAAGTGCAATCAATTGTGGGATTCAAAGAGATCAAGATGCAACCAGGCAAGATGCCTTGGGAACTGGATCAAAGGTTGAAATGTACAATCCGTGAAGCCAACATGAATTTGACATATGGATAGCATCGCGAGAGTGGCTTCGCTACTACCACACTTAAGGAGTGCATTGTCGTAGCAGAGGATAACAACTCAAGTAGAGGCCTTGGAGATTTCCATGAGACTACATGAGACTCTAATGCAAGATACTAATCTAGGAGTCTGGCAGATCCATGCGGAGCTGAAGAATTTGTGCCTTGAAATGCAAAGTCTGAAGTAGGACAGGACAGTTCGGCCAAAGGTCTGCGAAGAGGTATGGTGTTTGAAATGCAAGAGTCAAGGTTGTGACAAAGACCACTACCCAATATTTACAAATTACCTTGCAGAAGGAGGACCGATTCCTTTAAGGCTAGAAGCTTAAGCAGGACCTAGTGCAGAACCTGCTTTATGGTGCGCTATCTGTTAGGTAGTTAGAAAACATGCCACAGATAACTGCCACTTGTTACAGAAGTATGTGCAAGCACCGCAACAGTTGTTCTGCAACTTTTGTAGGTTGGTAGGACATGATGAGCATACTTACAGGAGCTATGAATTGATGATGGAAATAACTACTGCCTACAGGGTTCAGGCTACATTGTAGTAGTCTGCGATTTAGCTAAGGATGGCAAATCAGCAGAAAATCATACCCATGGGGTGACTACATGGAGTGACTGTGGATATTGAGAACCGAGCGAGCTGGAAGATTTTGAAGTAATAGAGATTATGGATGACATCAATCCCTACCCTACACTCCTGGGAATTTACTAAGCTATTGATATGAATGGGGTAATCAATCTGAAGAAGTGAAATATGATCTTTGAGAAGAAATCATTGTGCGTAATAATACCCCTGGATCCTGTTGAAGGATCACGCTATACGAAATCAGTCCATGATTATGAGAGTGATGATGACCTGGACTGCATCTATAAGATAACAACATGAGACCAAGACTAGGCGAATCCCACTGTGGATGGATGGATTACATGGGAGCACGAGAGTTCCTGCACTTTGAATTCCGCCAAAGAAATAGAACGCTGGCAAAATCGGTTACATGAAGTAACTACATTGAATTGCAACATGATGACCCAGTCACTATATTGTGTGTCATTAGAAGTAAGAAATATGCCTATTTATGATGGTCTAAATGACGTAGATACCTTTTTGGACGAATTTGAAAGAGAGGTGCCAGAAAAATAATGCTTCTAGGCCTTGGACTGGGCACTGCGCGCTATGCCCGCAAGATGGTGGGGTACGCACAAGGGAAGCTTTGATGGTTGGTACAAATGTAGGAGGATGATGAGAGCATGATTTTGGAAGCCTAATATGTGAATTACAGACAAGTATGATTGATAGGATGATCCGCATGCACATGCAGCCAAATGGACTCAAGCCTATGGAGAAAAGCCACAACCTGAGTGGGTGCACCTCTTTTGTCATACCTTGGATGTTATCCCAATGAATTGGTATATAGAAACAACACTCTGCCATGGGATAGGTGAATGGGATATCCTTTGTGAAGGATTCATGATGACATTCAGTTTTGAGGACATGTTTGATAGTATTGATGAAGCGCTACAAGAGGTGAAAGTAGCAATATTTAGGATATCGTAGGATCCTCTAGACCTAATTCGTCCTGAATGGGCTACTCAACTGAGTCACGTGGTGGAATGTTATAATGTAACTACTGAAGAGGAGGATGAAGATCCACGGAATATTAACATTCCAGAAATAGAAGGCCACCTGGAGGTTCAAGGACCACAGATTGAGAACCCTAATATAATCACAGCAGTAAAAACTAAACAGGTGAACATTGGTATGGAGGCAGAACCCAAATTCACAATGATTGGAGACTACTAGGATGACGTGACAGTGGATAAGGTCACTGAATTTCTCCACAAATACGAGGACTTATTCCCTACCAAGTTTACAGATTTGAAAGGAATAATCAAAGATCTCGGATGATGAAGATTACGTTAAAGCCCGATGCGAAGCCAGTTAAGCAAAGGCCTTATCACCTAAATCTGAAATACAAGGAGAAGGTCCGCTTAGAGCTACACAAAATGCTAGCAACATGCATCATTGAGCCTGTGGAAGAATCCGATTGCGTAAACCCAATGGTGGTGCAAGAGAAGAAGCAGAAGGATGAGACAAGGATATGCATGGATCTCAGAAAACTGAATGACGCTTATGTGCATGATCCTTTCCCAACTCCATTCACGGATGAAGTGTTGGATATGTAGGTGGCCAGCAAGCATACTCCTTCACTGATGGGTTCTCTGGGTACCACAAAATCAAAATCGCGCTGGAGGATAGGAGCAAGACAACCTTTGCGAATGAGTGGGGTTGCTTTCAATACACTGTAATGTCATTTGGGTTAAAGAATGCATATGCTATCTTTTCATGCGTGGTTGTTGCGGCATTCAAGGAATTTATTCATAAGTTCTTGAAGGTCTATTTTGATGATTGGACTGTATTTGGGATGGTTAAGTGCCATGTAGCGAGCTTACACTTGATGCTGGATACCTATCGAAGATACCAAATCGTGCTCAACCTCAAGAAGTTCCTGTTTTGCATTCCTTTTGGGAACCTATTGGGGCATGTGGTTTGTAGACAAGGGCTAATGGTAGATCCCACAAAGATCACGATGATTCTGAACTTGGAAGCGCCAAGGAGTGTGAAACAGCTGCATGCTCCTCTAAGACATTCAAGATATTATAGAAATTTTATCAAATCTATGCCCAAATCATCGTGCTGATGGAAAAATTATTGAAGAAGGATTTCACGTTCTGCTGGAATGATGACTGTAAGAAAAGCTTGGATATATTGAAAAAAAAGATGGTTATCGCGTTGATTCTAGTCTTCGCGAACTGGAAGAAAGAATTTCATGTACATGTCGACACATCGTATATAGCGCTAGGGGTAGTACTAACACGAGAAGGCGGAGAAGGCTTGGACCACCCTATCGCGTTTGCAAGCCGCAGATTTTCCAAAGCGGAGAAGAACTATTCAACCATTGAACGCAATGGGCTAGCTATGGTGTATGCACTCCAGAAGTATCAACACTACTTGCTAGTTGGCTACTTTAAGATGTATACAGACCACTCCATGCTAAAGTACCTGGTCAATAAGCCTGTGTTAGGGGGGCAAATTGGAAGATGGCCCTTATTGTTCCAAGAATATGATTTTGAAGTTTTTCCGAATCCTATGTGATTAAATGCAGGAACAAAACATCTGTCGCACATCGAAACAAGGGAGGAACCTACTAACTTGGAAGAAGGATTGTCTGACATGCATCTATTTGTAGTGTGCGTCGCGGATGGTAATTTCAAGGATATAATACACTTCCTAACAACAGGATCTACACCGGAAGGATACTCTATCCAGCAAAAGAAGAATTAGTGATGCGAGTGGCACATTTATCTGTCATTGTTAGGCATCTATACAAGATGGGGACTAATGAGATATTGCAAAGGTATGTACCTGATTTTGAATGAAGCAGCATCCTCATGGATGCTCATGGGGGTGTCACGGGAGGACATTATGTAGGGAGAGCAATCATACAAAAGATTCTACGTGCCAGGTTGTGGTGGCCAACCCTTTATTAGGATTCAAAAGCATATTGCAAGGCATGTGATGTATGTCAAAGAATAGGTAGGCCATCGTGGAGGGATGAAATGCCTTTGAATCCACAAATAACGTTGCAACCCTTCGAAAAGTGGGCAATAGATTTTGTAGGACCTATTCAGCCCCAAGGAAAGACAGGCGCAAGGTACATTATCACTGCAAAGGAGTACTTGACTCGTTGGGTAGAAGCACAGCCAGTGAAGGATTGCATAAGCATGACTGCCGTGAAGTTTCTATTTGAGCATGTGCTGACGCAATTTGGATGTCCAAGGATCTTGATGAGTGATTGTGGTTTGCACTTCCTAAATGAGACGATCAACGCACTAACGGAGGAATTTCAAGTGTATCACCAGAAAAGCACACCTTATCACCCACAGGCTAACAAGACAGTGGAGGCGTTCAACAAAGTGCTTTAAAACTTGTTGACCAAGGTTTGCGATGCTCAGCAAAGTGATTGGGACCTACGCATAATTGCAGTATTCTGGGCTTATCAGACAACATGCAAAACGATGATGGGACAAACCCCTTTTACACTTGTATATGGTGTGGAAGCTGTAATGCCTATGGAATACATCATGCCTAGTCTGCGCATAGTAGCACTCACAGGTATGACGGATTGTGGAGCCCTGTAAGAGAGGCTCGCGCAGGTGGAGGAGCTTGAAGAAGAAATATTTTTGGCAGGATTTCACCAACAAGTCCAAAAGCAGTGTGAAAAGGCATGGCACAATCAACACAACAAGCTATGCACATTCAAGGTAAATGATCTAGTTTTGTTGTATCATAGTAAGTTTGATAAATTCCCCAGAAAATTCAGGATGCACTAGTTAGGGCCGTATGTTATTAAGGATATTACCAACAGAGGTGTGGTACAGTTGGTCAAGTTAAATGGAGAAACTTTCCTAGGAAAGGTGAATGGCAGTCTCTTGAAGCCATACACTGGAGGTCTGGCCATGTGACTACTTGAAAATAGCATAGTCTTAGCACTCTAGGCAGCTGAAAGGAGGTGTGGGACTATAAACTACACTACCTAGGTTGGGGAGCGATGCATGTCAAGACAATGGGAAGTAGCATAGTGTCACAGGGTCCATGACAATGAGAAGATAGTTGTGCTAGCGTGTAGGTCCACCAGAAAGTGATAGTTAAAGTCACTATTCACAATTTGATGTTCGGTTTGAGGCCAAATGGAGTGGGTAGTAGGTATTTAAGGAAAAATTTATGGGTTAGATTCTTGAAAATCTGTCGCCAATCTAGCATTCATGAGCTTAATGTGGGGGGAATGGTCAAATTTGAATTCAAAAGGCCCTATAAATTACAAGTGGTTGTCCAGCAAAAAACACTTGGAATTTTGAAAATTCAATTGCTGCACTATTAGTTGTGTATGGACCTTGCAAATTTTGAGGCTTTGAGAGCAAGTTCAGTGTTTGAGAGATTGACGAAGGAGACACAGGACCTCCTAACCAGAATGATTTTGACACCTGAGGAAGTTGCATAAGAAATTGCAATAGTAAAAGCCCCAGAGTGTCGAAGTGATAGTTTAGGTCCTTAAATCACCCAGAACATTGAGACCTAAGAAGAATAAGTAGGCTATGATCCCAATGTGCATCTCACTAAGAAACACATAGAGGACCAAGCTCATCTTGCAGGAAAAGGGGGAGGCCATTAATCTGGAGGCAGAAGAGGAAGAATCTAAAGAAATCCTGGTGGATGAGGTGGATTTGGAAAAGGAATTCGAAACCCAGGGTGCGGACCCTATTGCCCGCTTACCAGAATATGTTCCTCCGTGCAAGGACAAAACCAAGGTGCCGAAGGACATAGACGAGAGCAAGAGATCCCTACAAACTCCATTGGTTCCAGATGCCATTTTTTTTAGGGTGTGCACTTAGGGCAAGTTATTGTACTGAAATTTGAAGACCGGGACCTCGTAGATCATGGTAAACTCCCACATTTAGTGACTGAGAAACTAGTGCACCGACGGATTGACGCAAATGCTCAAATAATTGAATTGGAGCCACAGACCTAGCTCAAAGGTGTATAGAAAGTCAGGATGCTCAACCTTCTCTAGTGTCGCATTGGCACCGTACCCCATTGACTGTCTTTGTCATCAGGCAGCTGCTATGCTTGGTGCATGATGGGTGTGTGTAGCTGGAGGAGCCCATTCCCATCACAGAGCACTTGATCCATTGGATTACACAACTGCCTTACTCAAGGGAGGATCCAGCTAATATATCAAAAGGAAAAGCTAGCAAGTTGGCCCTCGCGAAAGCTATGAAGAAGAAATTCAAGTTGGACAAGAAGAAGCAAGGATATGCCATCTACAGTATTAACAACCCTATAGATACTAGTAGGGAAGGTGATGCGGAAGTGCCATGCAGATGAGGTGCTTGTGCCTATGATTGCACTAGCAACCCAATGCACTAAAAGAGTCTAGTTCAACTGGGTGAATTATCTATGCGGCGAGTTCCTTGCAGACTATCGTGAGGCATAGGAGCAAGACAAGACATTTCACTACGCATGGCTCCTACTCTCAATCGCACTGGCGGCATGGGAGCTACCAGAAGACAACCAATTCCCTTCTGTTGTGCCAAACCTTCCAGAGGCAGCAAAGTATGCTTCACTATGGGCGACCAAGTACACACAACACATAAAAGAGAGCAAGATCTTCTGGATCTTGATGGAGATGAGTACCCTGATGGGGATCAATCGTAAGCCACAGTTGTCACCCATGGTATATGCCAGTTTGCAGAGTTCAAAGCGCATTTCCACCATGTCTTTATTAGGGCACGGAAGGAGCCATGAAGACATGGCATACCTTACCATATCTGGCCACTGATGATTTTATCTTTACAGTCCTCGAGTCTTGGCCACCGAAGTGGCGCGCTCCAACAGGCTCCGCAGTGGAAATGGACAAGTCCACCATGCAACATAAGAAAGAAGAAATAAAGCTCCGAATGGCACAGTTGGCTGAGAATTGTAGAAAATAGGAAACATAGGCTAAGGCCCAGGTAACGGGTGATGCCACGAAATTGGTGTAATAGAAAAAAATAGGAGGAGAAGAGCACAAAGGACAGAAGTCACCTTCACCCGCAACTAAAGAAGAAACAGAGGAGCCAACAAAACAAGGTGGTGCAGACCCACAAACAATGTCCATCCAACTCAAGCATCAGTGCCTGCAAGAGAAGGCAGTGCCATGAAAGAAAACCAAGGTGTCAAAGACATCCTTCAACCCAATCACCCTCACTAAGGGGGATTTACATGACATTGGAGAAACAGTGAGGGATGTCACCATGGAGGCCCTTCAATAGTTTGAAGAGAAACAATAGTTGGTATTGGGGGCTCTTCAAACAGAGCTACAAGAGTTGCAGGTTCCACTACAAGAAAAAAGGTCATTAGTGAGGGTCATGCCTGTAACGGACCTTTAAGGTCCATCACCAATGTCGCATATGGTGATGGTCTTTCAAAAAGCATTGTTGCAAGTGTATATAGTGATGGTCCTTTAAGGTTTGTCACCAAATCCATTTTCAATGACACTTTTGGTTAGGTTCCTTAATGGACAGTCACTAATTCTCTCATTGGTGACACCTTTGGTGAGGGTCGTGAAAGGGCCATCACTAATTCTCTCTTTGTTTACACTTCTAGTGACGATCTTTTATTGACCCTCACAAATGCTATTTTTGGTTACTTTTGGTGACAACCAAAAAATGTTCGTCATCATTGATCATTCCAATGAGTTTTTGATGACACTATGTAAATGTTACTATATTTTTTGTCAAAATATAACAATTTAAGACCATTGTTGTGGAGTCCTTTTCATTATGTATCCAAGGTCGTAGTGGTTATAACAGTCAATCAATTTGTTAAGAATTAATTAGTGTGTATCATTTCCCGCAAGTCATAAGAATATAGTCTTGTTATTATTTTGTTGTAGCATCCATTGTCCATTGTTATTTAAGTTTTATTTTCAATTTTATTATAAAATGGAAGAAAAATAAAAAAAATATGAAAGAAATGGTTGATTTTATATTTTCAATGGCTTTGAAAGTGACATACCCGCAAGAAGATTTGGGTCGTCCGATAAAAAATCCACAGAACCAACGATAATTGCATAAGTTAACCAAAATGGGTTTATTTCGGAGATCGGATGCGACGGTGTATCAAACACAGTTTAAATTTGCTGAAGTCTGGGCCAATCTCAGTCATCCATCAAAAGAAATGGGACCTAATAGATATCGGGTCATAATATCAGGTCGGAAAGTGATCAAGTTCCCTCTTTTAATTAGACCCGATAAATCATCAAATTCAGTTTTTATCTCCTATCGGGTCCGGATATTGGGTCAGCAAATCATCAGGTTTTGCCTTTAATATCAGACCTGATAAATCATTAAATACAGTTTTATGTCCTATCGGGTCCATAAGGGAGTCAAAGGTGTGTTGAAAAGGCAAATGTGACAGGTTTTATGAATCAGAGTGTTAATTCTTTAAAGTTCTGTGGGCCCGACCCATCGTTTAAATGTCATACAGGTTCATGAAGCCCGATCAAGTGATAGTTTGATAATTACTTTAAGGTGCACTATAGGGAAGCAATGAGCACGAAGGTTAGTCAAAGATCAACCCTTTTAGTTGACCATGATGTTAGCACAGTTGACCAAAATGTGTGGCCGAAAATCACTGTAGTGGTTCAACCTCGTTGAGGCTCCCACACATTCTTCACCCCCCACAATGCTCCCAAAGCCTTTTTCCCTTCATCCACTGCTCCATTAAGGCTCAAGATAAAAATTTGAACAATGAATGGTCATCATCTTCTCATTTCTAATATTTCCTATTATTTTATGTTATTTCGAATGAGGCATCTTTTACCCTCTGTTTAATATTCTGTAATAATTTTTACTTTAGGCAGTTAGGAAAATAGTTAAATAGTTTGACAATTTTGGTGATTACCATCTGCCTTATAATGTATAAAAAGAGGAAAAATTAGAAAGAAGGGGTTCGAATTTTGGAGAACCGGGATACTAGGCTAGTGAATTCCTAATACAACTATTGGTTAATGAAAGAATCAGAATTTTTCCATACATTGTTGGGTATGATTTTGTGACTTCTCTGTTATGTGTCATCTTATGTTTTCTTCCTTTAAGTATGGTAATGAAGCTACAAGTCTTTATTTGCTTATGTAAATGAAGTTAAAATCCCTTAAAAGGGCACTCCTATACTTGAAGTTCACACCTCTACAATTCTTCTAATTTACAGATAGTAGTTTCTGTGTAAGACATCATATTATCTATAACTTTTCCAAGTGTCACAGATAGTAGATCCTGTGTAAAATAGCATATCGTTTATGACTTATTCAAGATTTCTTCATTCATCATTTATATTCAACAATCAAATGGCATTCTAATATTTTCTTGTCACCTAAGTATTGAGGGTTAAAAACCAAATCTCTCAGGTCCTCCATTTGAGAACAAAACATACAATTAAGTGACAAACAAGTGACAATAACTATAAACATTAATGTCTTAAGAAAAATTTCTACACGGCCATGAAATTGGTTTCCTAAAGTACAATAGAGTCAACACATGATTCATCTCTATTAGGTTTATTATCTAGCAAATTTCCTTTAAATGAAGTTCCACTGGTGTGCATAGGAACTTTATTATTTAATACATAATCAAGCTCTGTCAATTCTATTAATGAGAGAGACCTAGCAATCCTCAACACTCATGGCACATCTTAACATGATTTGGAATAGTACACTAACATTCCTTGGCACCTCACATGTCTTGGAATATCTTTGTACCTGGAACAATTTTGTACCTAGAACATCTTGCCATGAGTAGGACACCCAAGCAAATGTTGGCATGCCATAGCATGGCATAGCACTCCCCTATCATGTGTTGGTATTCCCTATAGTCCTTAGCATGCCCTGGAACTCCTTGGCATAATATTGTATTGAAAAACATTAGCACTTGGCACACATTGGCACTTGGCATGTATTGGAACATATTATTAGTGTGCCTAGCATTCCCCTTTTGAGAAAGATAAAGTCCATACTTATTAACCCTCTTATGTGTTCATTTCCTTGCATTTTAGCTTGGTTATTCCTTTTTTGCCTTGAAACTCCTTGAAGCATATTGGCATACTCTGGCACCCTGCACATCCTAGCATGTCGTAGCACCTAGCATGCCTTGGCACTATTTGGCACATGTTAGCACACCTCGGAACTACCTAGCACACTCTAGCACTTTTTGACATTTCTTGATATTCCCTAGCATGCCTCACCCATGCTTAGCATACCTTGTCACTCCCTCCTTGGCATGATAGCTAGCACCAATTGACACTCCCTGACACAACTTCATATTCATTCACTTCCATGCATTTTGACCTAGTGCTCCCTTGTGTTGTCCTAGTACTCCCTAACATGCCTCAGCATGCATTGGCACTCTCTAGCACACCTTAGCACTCATAAGTGAAGAATGAAACTTGTAACCAATGTTACTAGACTCAGAATAGAAAATAAATCAAGGAGGAAAAAGAGCTAAGAGTCTTAATCTAATTGGGGAAAAATCGGGAAAAAATCAGTGAATTCAATAAATAAAAATATACACATTTATTGAATTAAAAAAAAAAAATTAAAAAATAAAAATCATTGATATTTAGTAAATCCATGTCCAAACAATTCATAATATCAATAGATGTCCAAAATATCATGAATGAATAAGCATCTCATATATGTTATGAGTCCAAACATAATCCAAAGTACTGAGTCATGATTCCTAACTAGTGACTACAAACATCTCATAGAACTAGAATCAACTGCTTCTAAAAGTTTACAAACAACTGCATACTAATTAGAAAAAAATCACTAACTAAGAGTCTAATATTCTAAGTGATAACTATAAGTGATTCCTCCCACTCCTTCACTTGCTTGACTCTCAAAGTTCTTCAAGTCATGTAGGCTTAAAAGAGGAGCCTCCTCTAATTGGACCCAATCTGCTGCATTTGTAGTTTGCAAATCTATATCTTCAAGGTCTACTGGTGAATGATCCAAACCTATCATTATCATGAGACATTGAAATGTGAATTTAAGTTTGACTTTGAACTTTAAAGTTTAAACTTTAAATTGCAAATCAGATTATGAAACCTTCAAATTCAAGTTCTCACCTAGTATTTGCTTGTTGCGAAGTCGTAGATTGTAATGGAAAATACAAGGTCATTTAAGCGCTTTTGTGTCAATCAGTTTCACTTCTTAGAATGTATTTTCTCAAACATGCTTGAGTTTCACTCACAACCTGAAGCACTACATGCTTGGTTTAAGGTTCGAATGGTGAATCTATTCAAATATGGTGTATCACTACAAAAGCTTTGCCACCAAAGACCTAGAAAGTGGCAAGGGTTCGTGAGTAGAAGTACTAAATACTAAATAGTAAAAACATAAAAAGACAACAAAATTCAATAAAATATTTAACATACAAAATAAAATTTAAACAAATTTAATGGAATGATGAAGCCTTCAAGCCTCAAGGGGTATCTGGCAACATCTTAGACCTTTCTGATATAACACTGGTATAAGAAAATAATTTAGTTGGTGCTCTATAATCATATAGTTGGGAAAAGACACAACTTTGAAATTATGGATCAGGGAAGCACCTTTCCATGCATGTCATAAGTCCTCTGCGAACCTCCCCATCCTCATTACATTTGCTCTTATCATAAAAATATTGTGGGTTTAAGAAGTACCTAGCAGCATGTAAGGGGGAATGCAATTTCCTATCCCAACGTGCATCAATAATGTCCCAAAGAGGCATATACTTTTCCTCCTCATCCCCATATATTCTTTTGATGGCCTCCTTTGCGATATCCATCGCCTCATAAATGTAACCCATAGTGTGTTTGTCACCATCAACCATCCTGAAAGTTCAAACTTTCAAATTTAAATAAATATGAAACATTGAAAATAAAAGAAGCTTGAAATGAAATTTAAAGCATGAAAAAGTTAAAAGACTTGAAGTACCTGAGAACTCTAACAAAGGACTCCATCACAGCAATAATCTCTTCAGAATCTTTCCAGAAACCGTCATTAAACACAAGTGCAACAACTTCAATGCCTTCAAGGGTCTTGGAATGCTTAGATGTCATCCACTTAGGTCCCAAGAACATCCTAGCACTCTATCGTCTATTGGAACTTCTTATCATATTTTGTCACTCCCTCCTTAGCACACCTATAACTTGTTAACACTCCCTATCACACATGCACATTCATTCATTTACATGTAACTAAAACAATTCCTCCCTTGTGTTTCCTTGGCAATCCCTAGAATGTGTTGGAGCCACATCCTAGAACCTAGCACACATTGGCATGCCTTAGCAATTGGCATGTCTTGACATGCCTAACATTCCTTGGAAATTTCTAACATGTGTTATCACTTCCTGAAATTCCTTGCACACCTTGGCACTCCCTAGTTTTCATGCCCTCATAGATAACCTTACTTTTTTTGTGACTTGGGAACCCAACCAAGTCATTGAAAAAATAGTGTTTTGCCTAGACCAAAGTCTCCCTTTGTCTCAAACTAATTTTTCCATCCTCTTATCACAACTGTAGGATTTTCTCCTACAAGTACTAATATGAAATTCTCCGAACGCACTTCATCCATGGGACACCTAGAATTCACTGACACTCCCTGGCATAATCTCTTATACATTCATTTCCATGCACTTTGACTTAGTTCTCCCTTATGATTCCCTAACACTCCCAAACACTCTTTGACATGCATGACACTATCTGGCATATGTAAGCACACCTTTTCATTCCTTGTCATGCCATGGCACTCCTTAATTATCATGCCCTCATAACTACCCTTATTTTCTTTTAGACTTAGAAACCCAACCAAGTCCTGCCTCGACTACAACAATTTTACCAAGTTACATTTATTACAGCTAGACTATTCCTTGTTCCCCTAATGGACTATAAATCATCTTAGGCTTCTCATGTCCAATCTTAACTCATCCCACTTAACAAGTTACCAAGTGAAGCCTCACATCCAACCATGCCCATAAAACAACTAAGAAACATAGTTTACATCTTCACATGCCATAACATCTAGCAAGTATAACAATCCATTGACACTACATGGAACACATTATCATCTCCTGTATTCCTTGGCATGATTTTCCACTCCCTAATAGACTCTACCACTCGCTAACATGCCCTGACACTCTAGAATGCCTTGGTACTGCCTAGCATATACACTTGTCACTCCCTCCTTAACATAATTGGAACTTGCTCAGACTCCATATCACACACTCTTATCTATTCATTTCCATGCAATTTGAACTAGTTCTCCCTTGTGTTCTCGTGGCACTCCATGACACACATTGGCACACCCTAGGGCTTGGCACATCTTGGCATGCCACCCTGACACTCTAGCATTCCTTGGAACTGCCTAGCATACCTTGTCACTACCTCCTTAGCACACCTAGAATTCGCTGACAATCCCTGTCACACACTCTTATTCATTCATTTCCATGCATTTTAAACTAGTGCTCCCTTGTTTTTCCCTGACACTCCATAACTCTCCCTGGCATGCATTGGCACACCTTAGCACCTAGCACATCTTGTCATGTTTCACTGGCCTCTAGAATGCCTTAACATTCCCTAGCATACCTTGTCACTCCCTCCTTAGCACACCCTGGAATCACTGACACTTCCTGCCACAAACTCTTAGTCATTCATTTGCATGCATTATTTTCACCTAGTGCTCCCTTGTGTTTCCCTAACGCTCCCTAACACTTCCTAGCACTATTTGGCACACCTTGGCACCTAGCACATATTGGCTGCATGTCACTCTGGCACGTTAGAATGACTTAGCGCTGCTTAGCATACCATGTCACTCCCCTCTTACCACACATGGAACTCATTAACACTCCCTGTCACACACTCTTATTCATTCATTTCCATGCATTTTTACCTAGTGCTCGCTTGTGTTTCCCTAGCACTCGCTAACACTCAGGACACATTGGCACACCTAGCTACAATGAGTTCCAGTAACAGTCAATCCAGAAACCCTTCCAGATTCTAGCTAGTTACTTGTTATTCATTAAGATTTTAGGGTTGAGTTTATTGTATAGTGTTCAGCGTGAAAATATTACTAGGTGTTTTCATCACATTACTTGGAAGGTGGCTAAGCCACAAGCATGAAAATAAGGTTCCTGAATATTGGATTGTAACACTAACCAACAAATATATGACTATAAGATCTTTGGGAAATTGTAGTTCTCTAAAGATTTTCATGGTAGTGATTTTCCCATTGCGCTAGACCCAAGAACTCAATTGTTAATTTGATGTAGAGAAGTGGTAGTTTGATGTTGTAAATGTCAAATGTATAGTTCAAAAACATGATGGAGGCTTAGCTCTGACATCATAATTCAATTTTTTATCTTCGTGGTGCAAACCCCATGATGTCCAAGTGTGACACCCTCCTTGCAACAACACCCTTTGAGTAGTTACCCAATGAATTCCTTACCTTTGATTGCCCTGTCCTCATCTTGTTCACTCTCAATTACTTCTCCCTTACTCTCCTCTCACTGTGCTCTTTTGCTTCCTATTCTCCTTATCCCAATTTCTCTTCTCTTTCTACTCCTCACTCCATCCCTCTAGTTAGTTAGGGCTTGGCTAATTGTATTTTCCCTTTCCTGCCATTTGGCCTCCCATTTTCTCCCCATCTGTCATTTTCCCTCTTCCTATGTCAGTTCTAGAATCGACAAGGTGTGAGGGGGGAAGAAAATTCCATTGATGTGTGCTAATAGGTTTCAAAATATCTCCCTGCCCTCATTCACTGCATCAAGGCCTATAAATATTATGCCTGTGAGTGTCTGTGAGTCTCTTCTTAGGCCCTGGGTTGAATAATTTTTGCTCTTTCAACAATATGAGTCGAGCTATATGCTCTTTAACCCCCCCATTAATAGAGTTCCTTATACTTGTATCATGCCCCTGGTATAAAGATTTATGTATAGGTTATTATGGTATATGTTTAACTTTGGTTATTACCCTCACCTTGAATTCATTGAGGTTCCATCTAACTCCCCCTAGTTAATACAAGGTTCATTGAGTTAGAAAAATGTGCCATCAATAATTATAAGTGGTTACCTTAAGGAAGGACCATTGATTGAAGCCTCATCAATGGATATTGGGTTGATGGTTAGGGTTTTGGTTCAGTTAGACACTATTCACTATTATATTTGTGGGCATAGAGTAATTATGATCTTCCCCATGTACACAAGGATAATTGAGAAGTGTTTCCCATAATCATGCAAGTGGAACTTCAACATGTACATTAGGGTAACCACAAAATATTTATCATATTTATAAAATGCAAGGTGATAGGAAAATATTTACATTATATACGTGAATGTACTAAGATCAGGACCATTAGCATCATATCTACATATTTACCACAAGACGAGGGTCATTACAACCCCTTAAAAATAGCCATAAGGCCTTCCTCTTTTGCAGCTCCTTGACCACAAGGGTTTAATTGAAAACACATAGTTCCTTTAAAAATTTGTAGGTTGAGGCAGACATTTCAAGCCCTTGAACTTAAAGATAGTCAAATATTTTCAATTTGTTACAATAATAAGTCCATTATGCACGCTCCTCATCTTAAAGTTGGGTAGAGAGGGAGAATACCTGATTGACGCCAACCTTGTAAATGAAAAAATTTTCCTACTCATTGGTTGGACTCTCCACCACTAGTTGACACCACTAACACACACCAAACTTCCAAGATACCCATAATATGTGCCCTACACCGAAGGGCTTAGACTACACCTCCATAAAATGTACCTTCAACTTTAGATGTTCTAAAATAGTAATATCCTAACCCTAGCCTATTTGTTAGATTTTTGTAACTTTCTCCTTAACTAACATTTGTTTTTAACTATTTAATCCACGTACCATATACTCTCTCTTTTTGGCACCCACCTAGTATACAAGAACACTTATGTTTTTAATACAACCAAGTTAAGAGGGAATGTTTCTTTCTTGCACTTAAATGTTTTCAATACAACCAAGTTAAGAGCACGTGTTTCCTTTTGAAATTCCAAAATTATAACATTTCTATCCCTATAAACAAACAAAAAAATCATTTCATAAAAAAGGTAAGCTTAAAATTAAACTAAAATTAGATTATTGTTATTATGATAAATACACCAAATATGGAAAAAATGTTTTCAAAAACAACCATAAAAAAATTGTTTGTTTATCAAATACAACTAAAAAAATTTTAAGCCATCCTAGATCCATCTTAACCTGGATCTATCAAGCACCTAGAGGGATCCAATCTCTTGATGTGCAAACCTCTTTTTTGGCACTTGATAGATCCAGGTTAAGATGGATCTAGGCTGGTTATATAATACTATATAATATCTATATTTGTATCTATGTGTCTCTTTCTTATTCCCTCTCTCTATCTCACCCCCCAAACATACACACTCTCTCTCACAATCTATCTATCTCTCCCTCCCTCTTCCCCTCCGCCTCTCTCTCTTCCCTCTATCTCTCCTCTCTCTATCGCTCCCTTGTCACTCTCTCTCTCTCTACCTTTCTACCTCTATGTCTTTCTTATTCATTTCCTCTCTCTCCCCCTCCAACTTCATCTCTCTCTCCTCTCTCTTAGTCGTCTCTCTTTGTTTCT
>APFE031290191.1:56439-109500 GCA_000404065.3 Pinus taeda
AACAAAATGGCGACTCCACTGGGGAGCGAATAGATTGTTTGTTAGTCTATCTTTGTTTATTTTATAAACTTACAGATGGAGCCTGAAGTCAAGCCAGCTAGCCTTCGAACTAAATTTGTTATGCAAATGCAAAGTAGATCAATGCTGCTTTAGTCTATCTTTGAGTTTTGTTTATAAATTGAACAATCAATCTGCAAACATTCTAATTTCCCTAAGCGGTGGCTCTAGTAACCTCCTTAGATCAACCCCTTTGATTTACATTTACTGAACATCACTTATTCGGCCTAAATCCATAAACAGAACTGCAAATTGTGAGCAAATACTGGTTAAAAGTATCGCATTGGTACCATCGCACCCTCCTTTCAAGGCAGTCTATATGCATCGCACTTCCCGTGTGTAGTAGGTGAGATGCATACTGGATTCCCTGTGTGATAGGTGTGATGGTCAGGGAAGGTTAATTTTACCTTCAGACTTTGGTTTTTCTTCACTCCTTTCAGTTCTATTCAGGAGTTTTGTTGTCTATGGTCAGTATATCTCTGTGAAAACCCCCTTCTCTTCCATCATTCCACCTCTATTGTGCAAAGAACTGTAAGTGTTTATATGTATTGTGTGCCATTTTCAGTTCTCTTTTGCAAAGAAGTAACATAGTCGAACTGTCATTTCTTAATCTGAAAGTGTCGTAAGTGTCATTTTCAGTCGTAGAAGAGAATCCCATTATTCTTGATAGTCGATTGTACTGTTACTCTTGTATATGATTTGAATTAGTAGTTTTTAAAGTGTCGAAAATAGTTTTCATTTCGAAATCACAAAGTGTCGCCCATATCTTCACTTCTTTTTGAAAAGAAATTTGTTAAGTATAGTCGCTTTGAAAATAATTCAAATTTGCACTTAGCATTCTTCTTCTCATTTATAAATTAAGAAGGCTGAAAACAAATACATGCATGTGCAATTGCATTTAGAATGCTTGGTTTGATTTAGGACAGTGCATTTAGTGATTGCTCTGTGCTCTTTGTTGAAAGACTCTCAATTTTCTTTCCTTAGTAGCTAGGATTTTCATTGCCAAAAGAAGATTAAACATTTGTTTATCATCTTAGACTGACTTTTAGGAATTGTATACACATCACGTGGTGAACCTGAAAGGTAAAATTTTAAACAAGATCAACTATAAAATAAATTTAATGAATCTAAAAACGCTTTGGAAACTAACGCACAACATCTAGAAGTCTAGGCTAGAGATGTATTCCGACATCGTAAAACCCGGTAACTGTTGTTTTCATTGTTGGTTGGGTGATTCCTCCACTCTGAGACGACAAGTGCCAGTACAGACTTGTGCTCCCACGTACCATCGAGTATATATAGGGAGACCACAATAGGCTATATCCTTTATTCTTAGGAAGCCATGTTTGCCATCCTATCGATCATAATGCACTAAACACAACATTTGGGAAGATTGACTTCTGTATCGTAAAAAGTATTCTGTAGTTTTTCGATTGGTTTGGCAATCCCCTCTACCTAGATTTCTAGAGAAGTCTCTTTCGTTCCTTTTTAGATTCCTTAAAAGAAAAGTTCCACCTGAGCACTTGTCACTTTAGGCTCATTAAAAAGCGAAGGCAAATAGAGTCATCTTTTGTTTTTTCTCGACTCTTTAAAATTGAAAAAACAAGTTGTGTCAAAGCGTCTAAAATTTATTTTAATTTGAATAACATCACAAGTTCCTCTTTGGTCTTTAGGTTGAGAAAAATGGAGTCTACCAACCATGGATTTCCCCTTGGAGGAAATCCTAGTCCTTTCTCCTCTTGGGGAGATGTTGGTGCACCCCATATGGCCACACTGTCACTTCCATGGTTGACGATTAGTTTTCTCGTATGGCTCTTCTCTACCTCTTTCATTCAGAATATTGTAATTCCTGAATAGTCAAGTCAGCAAATAGATGATACTAGAGTTACCCCCCAGCCTTCTACTTCATCTGTTCTCCCTCTCCCCCTTCCTCTTCGCTCGATGAAGCTGGTAAAGCTAAACATCAAGTAACTAAGAAGAAGAAGAAGCAGAAAGAGAAAGAAGAAAAGAAGAAGAAAGAACCAAAAGCGAAAGGGGGCAACCATGCGTCACCTAGCGAAAATCCTCACACCACACCGTCTAAACCTAAATCTCCATGTGTCATTTGCAAAGGAGACCACTATCATCGAGATTTTCCTTGCATCCCTTAGATCTTAAGGGAATAGTCTCCTCATTTACACAATCCGGTGTCGTCAACCTCTAATGATCATGTTGAAAGAACACCTTCAACCAGTGAAAGAGAAGTATCTGGACAGAAAAGGAATCGCAAATTTCCTTGTAAATTGTGTGAAGGTGATCACGCCGTCCACCGTTGTCCCTTCCTAGACAAAGCTAAAAGAGTTTTGGATGACCATCCTGCTTCACCGCTATAGCTCCCTCCTGGATATAAGAAACTCTTTCCGAGTCCACCACTTGTTGAAAATCTGGCTGGCACGCCATTGTGGTCGGTTGAAATGTCTATCATTGAATATGAACCCTCTGAATCCATAACAGATTAAAGTCAAAAGGTCAAGGTGGCAGTTGACCCGGTCTTGCCTTTAGAAGGTTCGTCTTCGAATGATACCATCACTGAAGAGAAAGAGAATGACACCATTCAAATTCTTTTCATAAACACAGACTCTGATGAACTTGGGGGCAGTCTACCCATTCCTTTACCATAGGAAGGAAGTTCATCAGAATCGTATCTGGTCGTCTATTCAGTCCCACCTCCAAGCAACCTAGTCGTTTCCTTCGATTGGAATCTACTAGGCAGACCCCATGTACTAGCTAGTGTATCATTCATAATCATTGTACAAGCTTACAAAATGGTCATGGCTGGTACCATCATAGATGAAGGGGCTTCTATGAGTATCCTTTCCTCAACTGCTTGGAAAGCACCTGGTTTGCCATCGCTTTTTCCTAAAATGAGAAATCTGACAGGTTTTAACAAAGGAACCAGTCGACCGTTAGGGATCCTTCCCAATGTGCCCATTACTTTGAGAAGGAAAACCATTCACATGAACATGATGGTAGTCCAAGGACCCCTGGATTATAATCTACTCCTTGGGCGTGACTATATTTATTGCATGGGTGTTGTCGTCTCCTCACTCTTTAGAGTAATGTGTTTTCTGCATGAAGGCAGAGAGGTCAAGCTCGTATACCAACTGTCATTCCCCGGTTCACACATAGAAAATAGTCAAATGCCATCCCTAAATGGTCTTTTCACGCAAGGAATGCCTTGTCGATCTCCAGTCTGTCCACCTGATGAGCGCGAGTGATTCAGGAGGATATGATTGAAACCCAGGGGGCATGCACCCTGGACTGTTTCGGCAGGAAAACCTTGGGTATAGAGTAGGTTTCCACAAAGGATATATGACTATTCTGACACACCCATCCATTTAGGAAAATGGGATTAGACTAGAATAAGATTCCCTCGTCAAATTTATGTGAGTGGAGGTGACTGTGCCACTCACCTTTTTCTATTTCGATAGACATCACCAAGGAAGCATTTTGTTTGCGACGCAGATGGAGAGATTTCATATGGTAACATGGGAATTTTTCACTATACCTAGGGGCATGCAAACCTTTTTGCATGCAAGTGAAGAGCGATCCTAGCTTGCATAAAGAAAGGATCCGGGGCAAAGCTTTAAAAGGTGCAAGCCCCATAAAAAATGGCATCTTAGATGAGATATCCTTATTATATGACTGGCACGAGTAGTTTTAACACGGAATTCAAGCTCACTAAAAAATAAACATAAGAAATGAGCAAATGTTTCCCCCAGAGTTTAAGCTCATTAAAAAATGAACCAATATTCCGGTAAATTACCATTGTGAATGCATTATCATCGGCTTTTGAGCCTTGGTCGTGTTCTCATCATCACGTCCACTCTGTTTTTAGCCAATCATTCACCTCCATTTGATTGTTTACCCTTTTGAGGAACATCTGCGAAGAGTGATTCTATTAGCCATCCTTGTGACACTGCCATGATTGGAAAATTCCAAACCTTACCTGGAATCAGCTGCTACCTGAAATCATCACTCATTCCTCGAAAAATGAGTCTCCTTTAAGCTCTTTTCAACTGACTCGTAAAATATGAAAAGATTACCGAGCGATTAGCCTCTCCAGCTCGTTAAATTCATCGAAATTGCTATCTCTCCTCTATATTTTAATCTTTTTGGACTTGAGGGATTATTACACAAAAATATCGAGTGCTTGTCTTGTTCAGCTCATTAAAATTACCGAACATTCATCCCTTTCATATTATTATACACTTTTTTGAACTTAAGGGATTATATGACGAAAAAGAATCTTTGGAGTTTCCTTTCCATCCCTTTCAGACTCTCTAAAATTGAAAAGGACCGAGTTATCTTTGTCGTTAAACTCGTTAAAACCGAATAGCGACAAACTCGTCCAAATGGATGAGAATGAGTTTCACTGTCACTAAACTCCTTAAGATATAGCGACAGGTTCACCCGAAGGGTGAATTATAGAACAAGCATATGTTATCCTCCTCAAGATTGACAAAAATAAAGAGGTACTGGTCAGCAATGACTAGGGAAAATTGGGAAGAAAACTTGAAAAAAGCTTTATTGGTAGCAAGTCGCTCTTGAACATGACACTTTCTCTCCGCATCCAAGTCGGATTGGGTTGTTCTGTTCACTGGTCATTTCCCCATTGGTCCATCACACCATCCATATTTGGCATTAACGCTACCAATCCATCGTCAATGTCGCTGATATGTTCAAGAGAAGTCACTCAGAGAATTCACCTGTGTCTCACCGGCTACAATACATTCACGCTCCATTCTTTCATGACCGCCACCCTGAACCCTGTATCATCATATCATTTACACCTCCAAAATCATTTTCTTTGTTCCATGTCATAGATGTGGGATTCATTAAGGCCCTCCTACGATGGGTCACTTCTTGTCGACCTCAACTCATTATCCAAGAAGTCGACCTAGGAACAACCCTTTCAGTACTTTGAAGCTTGCATGCCTCAATGGCAAGTTTCTCACTTTCAGCGACAGGTTTACATTAATGGCCTTCGACCGAGAGATTTTGCGTGGTGTTCGACGCCAAGACCTTTTTCACACCGCGTGAATTGTACTATAGTACCTTGAGGGTCATTGTCATTATTGGTGATTCCTCTCACGCCTGTTAACAGCTTACATTATTGGTTGGTAATCAGGCGATGTCTTTCCATGTTTGACTCCAGAACATTTTTTCACATGGATCAACTTGTACTCCGAGTGAATATTGAATGAATTTTGAAGACCCTGGATCTAGTTTCATCCATTCGGGCTGTGATATATTCAGGGATATAAAGACATCAAATGTACATCATTGCCAAATAGATGATCATCTGAATCAAAGTATGATGAGTCTGAATCATCAGTCTACTACACAGACGATTGTCTGTCCTATGTACATGAAAATGAATTTATAAAGCTCAGCATGGGAATGCCCACCTCAGCTAGATCATCAAAAATATTATGAAGATAATGTATTGTATTGTATCTTATTACAGGTCACCTCCCAGCTCAAAAAAACTTCAGATCCTCATGATAAAGCATTTCACCCGACATCAAAAGATTAACGACCTCATGCTTTAGGGGAAAACTGTTATAGACATTTTTGGGCACTACAACCCCAATCATAAATTTCCATAAACTAAGGGCTCCTAAGTCCCTAAAAGTGTTGCTTCACTACCTAAAGGAACAAGGTCAGCTGATTACATCATCTCCCAGAAGTTTTCCACTAAAAACGGCTCAGAAATGGTCAAAACGGGAACATACTGAATACCCAGTGCAGAGGGTGCGATGCATACTGGACGGCCCCTCTGTAGTGTGCAATGGGCAAGAATGGACAAATGGCAGAGACAATTTGCGAGGTGGAAAATCATAGAATCTTCCAGAAGCTTCCTCTCTGACACTTTCCTCTCTGTTTTCGAACAGGGATGAGTAAGATATTATCAGTCTCCAAGTGGAATCAAGAACTATCAGAGAGAGGACACTAATCAAGACCCTAGAAGATGACTCACCCCCCTACAATCATCTATATATGGATCCCTCATCATAGAGATCCAGAGGCTGGAATCTTGTATATTGTAGAGAAGTTTTGTTGGTTTTATAGTGAAACTTCATAGTGTTGAGTGATCTAAGCTTTACTTGAGGTGAAGAAGGGCTTTCTTGCTGGAGAATGATGCTGGGTCAGAAAAATTGGTTGTAATCCTCTTGTTATTCTTGATATTAATAAAGCTATTCAAGTTTTCCTCCACATTCTTGTATGTTTGATTGTATATGCATTTGTGTGGTTAATACATATCTGAAGCGGCAAAGATCTATCAGGAAGGAGAGGAATCAAGCAAGGAACCAAGTGCAAGACTAAGGTTGGTGCCCTTTGTTCCACTCTTATCTATTTTTCATAAAGGAAAGCAAAAGTAGTCTTTACTTGTTTGTTTCTAAGATAGCTACCAATCTTAGTGGGAATAGCAACTCTGAGTGGACACTATTCCCGGTAACAACAACCTAAAAATTAATTCAACAATGAAATAAACCATAAAAAGATAGTAATAATTCAATACAATTCATATATAGATTTAGGAATACTTATCTATCAAGAATTGTTCAACAATTAGTTGTAGAAGAGGGAAGTAAGATCACAACCATATAATCAAAGATCAATCATAGTTCATATTTTACCCGATCACTCACTTCATCATTGACATTAGCACTATTTCACTTGATCACAGGATCCATTGTTAGTAAGATCTTTGTTTGACAATAAACCACACATAAGGGTATGTAGGCATATTGTCTTACTATCCATAGCATACATGAAATATAATCTCTTCATGAGCATAATTGATGGCCTTTACTATATTGGAGCTAAGCAGTTGCTAAATTGAAGATTAATTTTTGCAAAGGATAGTGAGTAATTTCACAACTTTTTTTTTTAATAAATATTCCTCATAGACCTGTCATGTGTATAATTGATGGCGTTTACTATATTGGAGCTAAGAAGTTGCTAAATTTAAGATTAATTTTTGCAAAGGATAGTGAGTAATTTCACTGCTTTTTTCTTTTATAAATCTTCCTCCCATACCTGTCATGAGTATAATTGATGGCATTTACTGTTATGAAACCAGCTCATAAAAAGATAGAAAAGATATATCAACACCTTAAAAATAAGCCTCTTCAAGGGGGTAACCTCCTTTACATTACACAAATGAACAATTCTTAGATGATACAAATGACAAGACCTCCTTTCTATATATAGGAGTCTTAGGAGTCATAATATAATTAGATCCGACATAACAATAATAATTTAAGGGCACAATAATAACAATAGTCGGCTTCTATGGGGCACAATAATAACAATATGGGGACTACATGGGCAAAAATATAATAAGGGGGTTACACTAGTAGTATAGGGACCTAACATGCCCCTCTCCTTCAAAAAGTGTTGTCCTCAATGCTTGAGTAGTTCTTGATGCTTATGTATAAAATTATTGTCCTCCCATGTGGAATCTTCAGCAGGTAGGTTCTTCCACTTGATGAGATGCTCTGAAATTGATCAATTTCGTAGATGGCGAGTTCTTGTTTCTGTGACTGCTCCTGGTTCCAATATGATTTTTCCTTCCTCATCAACTTCTAGCAATATTGTTTGAACTAGGATCTTTTGCAACTTTTGAATGAGTGGCCACAATTATTTGTCCTTTTTCCATTCACCCCTTCCTTCATTTATCCAATCTAGTTGGATAATAGAAATAACATAAAACAATGCTTCCACATCCTCATCCTTTCTTGAGAGTGCATCTACAACAACATTTTGCTTCCCTTTTTTGTGGATGATTTCAAATTCATAAACCCAAAATATTTGTGACCCATTTTTTTGTTCTTCTAAAGATAATATTTGTTCTAAAAAGTATTTAAGACTATCATGATCCATTTTTACCTTGAATTGTGTTCCCATTAGGTAAGTTTTCCATTTCTTAAGTTCATGTAGTATTTCCAACATTTCCTTCTCATAAATAACTTGCTTGAGATGTGTCCGTAAAAATAACCAATCACCTACATCAAAACTTCTTTCACTGTGATGTTGATATGCATGGTGTTTCATTCGATCCTACACCAAAGTGGTGTTATCCTTTAAAAGTTGGAGAACTTGTTGTTGAAGCTCGATCTGATCTTTCACTGCTTGAATCTTTTTCTTCTTGATATGTCCTTCTATATTAAGAGTTCGAGGAGTGGTAATTTCATCCAATGCATTACAAGATATGGATGGATTCATTTCTTGATGCTCGATGTGATGTTTCACTTCTTAAACATTTTTCTTCTTGATATCTCCTTTTATCTTGAGAGTTTGAGGAGTGGCAATTTCTTCCAATGCATTACAATATATGGCTGGATTCATTTCATGATGCTCGATATGATCTTTTGCTTCTTAAACATTTTTATTCTTGATATGTCCTTCTATCTTGATAGTTTGAGGAGTGGTAATTTTGGCCAATGCATTACAATATATGGTCAGATTCATTTCTTGTTTCTTGATGTGATATTTCACTTCCTGAACCTTTTTCTTCTTGATATGTCCTTCTATATTAAGAGTTTGAGGAGTGGTAATTCTTGTCAATGCTTTACAAGATATGGTCAGATTGATTTCTTCTTTCTCTGGGGTTGGTTCTTGGTGTATATCCTCTTCTTTTGAAATTTCTTGATCCTTTTCTTCCTCCTCTTCACAATCAATGTAAAATAATTTCTTCTTGGCACACTTATGACCTTTAATATATTTGTTATCACAATTGTAACAAAGCCCTTTTGCTCCTTTTTCTTCCAATTGTTGTGGTGTCAACCTTGTAGGTTATGGAAGGCTAGGAGAAACAATACTTCCATCTTTATAGTTGTGAGGGCTAGACTTCCTTGTTACAATAATTTTGGTTTCGACTTTTCTTTCCAACCTGAATGCATTCTCCAATGAATTAGGTTCCCAAAGACAAACCTCATGTTAAAGGCTATCCTTTAAAGTCCATATGGAGACATCAACGCTTTGCTTCTTTGGAATATCATTTTCCCTTATATTCAAATTTTGAAAGTCCTCAATGTACTCTTCCATTGAACACTTTTATTTGAGATTTATCAATTGGCTAAAGAAGGTCTTTCTCTTTGTATCCTCATAATGTGCTATCATTTGCTTCGTGAAAATTGACCACGTAACAAGTGTTTTACGAGAACAAAGCCCTTTACACCATAAAAATTGATCTAGTTATAAATATGAAGATGAAATACGTATCTTTTGTAATAGTGGTACACCATGTATATCAAAATATTTCTCCATCTGTAGTATCCAATTTACCGAATCCTTGCTATCAAACTTCCTCATCTCGCTTTTTCTTGATTTTAGGAGCTTGATCTTGGAACGACTGTAACTATGTAATTTTGGATCTTTAAGTGCTAAAATTTTGGCTTCTAATAGCACTCAGATTCCTCTTTCTAACTCCACAAGTCTGATCACAATTGGATTCCCGAAGAAAGAATTATTCTCAATCTCCTGCGATGACCTAATTATATACTAGTTTAGTATAGTTAAATTGTATGACATTCTTTGTGTCACTATTTCAATCTTAGGATCTGAAAAATATATACAAAAACCTACAGTCCGTCCTCTTTCTATAACTTCTTACAAAATTTCAATATGATGCTCAGAGAGAGAGTTATGACAATTTTCCCAAGGTCACCTGTTTACAATGTAATTCAGGAGTCTGAAAATATCCTAACTTCCTCATATTATGTCTCCTAAAATGTAGCATGACAAGATGTGGAATTCATAGCTAAGGTTAAGAACTATTTCTTCTCAAATGGGTTTTTTTGTAGCTTATGAAACTTCGTAGTGAAATATTATAGTGAAAATTCCACTATGACCCTTTTTAGATGAAATTCTGGAGCTTTCAAAAAACCTAAATTCCTCATATCATATCTTCGAAAATATAGCGAGACAAGATCTGAAAATTGGACCCGAGGTTTAGTGTGATTTCTTCTCAAATGGTTTTTTTTTTATCTTCTAAAATGTCGCAAAACAAACGTTATAGCAGAAATTCCATGATGACCTATTTAGAGTAGCGATACCCCATAATCCAAAACTCTGATACCAAATGTTAGGAAACTAGCTCACAAAATGATAGAAAAGATAGATCAACACCTTAAAAATAAGCCTCTTCGAGGGGGAAACCTCCTTTACATTACACAAAAGAGCAATTCGTAGATGATACAAATGACAAGACCTCCTTTCTATATATAAGAGTCTAAGGGGTCATAATATAATCAGAGCTGACATAGAAATAATAATGTTGGGACAATAATAACAATAGTGGGCTTTTATGGGGCACAATAATAACAATATGGAGAATACATGGGCACAAAAATATAATAACAGGGATACACTAGTAGTATAGGGACCTAACATTTACTATATTGGAGCTAAGCAGTTGCTAAATTGAAGATTAATTTTTGCAAAGGATAGCAAGTAATTTCACTACCTTTTTTTTTAAATCTTCCTCACAGACCTGTCCCTGAAATATAATCTCTTCATGAGTATAATTGATGGCCTTTATAATATTGGAGCCAAGAAGTTTCTAAATTGAAGATTAATTTTTGCAAAGGATGGTGAGTAATTTCACTACCTTGTTTTTCTTATAAATCTTCCTCCCAGACATGTAGTTGTTCTTGGATGACAGGCACAGAAAAACAACATGATGCACAAAAAAAATACCTAATACTTGGTGAATAATTTGAAGAAGTGCCTTGGTGGTGTTGTGCACAAACTTATGGACAAGAAAAAGAAAGTGAAAGAGAGCTATAAAATTGGTTAGAACATAGATTTGCTATTGATCACTAGATCCATAACTAATGATCCCATAGTGTTAGTAGATAATCGTTCCTTCAAATAATGATCCTCATATGTCTTGGGTTATTTTTGTTTTACTCCACCTTCTATGGCGCTAACCTGTAATGTGGAAGGAATTTTCTGACGAAGGCTACTAAATTAACCCACCAACTTCATAGGGCTCCAATTGATGTTCTTATGTCCAGCTTCTAATTTCTAGTCTTTAAGCTCTCTCACAATGGTATATATATATATATATATATATATAGTATATATATATATATATATATATATATGGCCCTTTCTAGACTATCTATATAAAAAATTGATCTTTCACTAGATAGACAATGGAGTTACCAACCTGAAGTTTTCTATCACATTTTTATTTTAAAAGAGAGTCCTCTAGTTATTCTCTCAGGGTTCCTCTCAAGGTTCCTTGTTCACTTCCATCATTTACTTTGGCTATAGTTTTTCTCAGTTGGACTATTTCTATGGTTTTAGTGTTGTAGTAATTGTTCTCAACATCTTCGTAATGTTTGCATTTCTTTGATATATTCTTATCCAATTCACGTCCACTCCTCCACATACCATGCTTTTTCTCTTTTCACAACTGGCTTCTAAACATCATGTTACCGGTTCTCATCATGGAGTTGCTTCTCTCCCCTGAATCTCCATTGTTGGATTTGCAACATAAGAGGGAGAAAAAAATCTACTTTGTTGGATTTGCTTTATAGTAGGTTCTTCCTGCTTTAATACCAATTGATGGGTGTTGGAAAATGCAAAACCTAAAAAATTGCACACCAATCTACTATAGGTAGATAAGAAATACAATTTACTACCCATCTCAGCAAATGGTGTCAATCACAATCAATGTACTTTGCTAAATAGAGGCCAAACAATTGCACATGATGATTTTATCATTAAACTTGTATAACATTTAAGCAAATTAGTGAAATAATAGTGATCTTCCTCACTTACATTCACTCTATAGTAGAAATTGATTCTCATGCAACGAATTAAGAAAGGATAAATAAAGAGAAATACTTTGTTTCTCACAGAGAAATGGGTTGCACGGTTTCTTGTTTAGGCAGATATTCAATGCCAGTTCTCTTTCCAAGGGTTTACCCTTCTTGCTGCTCAGTGATTATTCCTTAACAATCTCCTTGATTTTCAATGGAGTGATCTTCCTTAATTTCCCAGTGATATGCCTCAACTGATCCAAGGATCTTCTTTCCCTATGATTGTGCTCAATTACAGTTGTGGAGAATACAGAAACCCTCCATAGTAACATCATCAGACATGAGTACCAAATACATGACATTTCCATTCTCCAGCAGAGCTTTGGAAGAAATTGCCCCTTCCACCAGAGCTATTATTTGGCTCCGCTTCAGAGATATGTCGAGGGAATAACCAACATCCAACTTATGCTTTCCTAGCCTTGTATTTTCCATGGTGATGGCCTTGTTGGACTGACCACAGTATCTCTAAGTGGTTTTCCACTAGCTGTACAAAGAGGGCTCTAGGGTCTTGCTAGCTTCCAAGGACTAAACAAAATCTGCCACAATGGAATGTTGAGCAAGGCTGAATCTACCATACCAAATCAGATGAACATCCACAGTAGGACTACTGGTGAGCAAGGGACCATTGTGATAAGTTAAAACAAGGGGTTGCTATTCAACTAATACAGAGGAACACAGATCAATCAGAAGAAGCAGACATACAATAAACTTAAACCTTCCCATTCCTAAAATTAGAGAAACCCTACAAACCCTAGTGCTACTGGGTTTTTCCTGATAGACAAGAAATGCCTAAATTTTTTCTCCCTCCTTTATTGGATTTGCCTCACTATAGGTTCTTCCTACTTTAATACTAATCGATGGGTGCTAGAAAACGAAAAAATTGCACGAATGCATACTTATCTGCTATAGGGGGATAAGAAATAAAATTTACTAACCCATATTAGTGGATGGTGTCAATCACAATCAATGTACATCACTAAACAAAAGCCAAACAATTCCACATGAGGATTTTATCACTGAACTTGTATTATAACATTCAAGTAAATCAATGAAACAACAGTGATGCTACTCAATTACATTCACTTTGCAACAGAAATTGATCCTCACGCACGAGATTAATAAAGGATGAATAAAAAGAAATACTCTATTTCTCACACAACAATGGGTTGAACAGTTTCTTGTTTTTATTGTGGTTCTGGTGTAATGGGTGAATAAACTAAGTACACTATCTCTTGCCTTTCCTGCTATCTATTTTTAGAAATGTCATGTTTAAAGTGGGAGTCAGTGAAGCTAAGAGTGATCTCCTGTGGGCTCATGTAAGTCTCACAAGCACAAATTCATGATTATACATGAACAAGATGTTGGAATTTAAACACGTTTTTGGTGATGCAATAACACTAATGGACTGGGGATGCTCCCGCATCACTCATTTCAATGTCCAACAGATAGCCTTTGTTTGAAAATATTTGTTGAAGTTACAATTTATTTATCATTTGGCACCATTTGGTGTAGTTATAGAAAATTGAGTAGACAAGTAGATGAATAGATTCAATAGAGAAGTGGATCCAAGCATGAGATTCCAATGGTAGTTTTCTTGATTTCAATGAGAGGAATTGGATTTGCAACATGCCCCTAATTTTTTTAACTACTTTCAACTTTGATATTTGACAACATGTTTATGCCCTTGTTTGAATGCTAGAATTTAGTCATTTTCCCAATAACTATTTGGAGTAGTTTATGTTCTATTTGCAGCAATAATATTTCTTTATTAGGGTTCTTTGAATTTATAGGTTCATGTTTAAAGACATATACATTTGAGTTCACCTGGGTCTAGTTCATTTTATTTGATCCTTTTATTCTATCAATCCTTGTGTTTGTTGGTGATTTACAATTTGGTGATATCAGTTTCTAGCTGCAACACCTTGTTGGATTTCTTAAAGATATTTCCTTGCCTTTATCTTACTATCTTTCCTATGAAGCATGATTATTTATTTGCATACGTAGGGTTGAAGTTTAAGTAGTTGGTTCTACGTTTGAAGGATGATTTGCTTATATAATTTGGTTCTGTTTGGCAGGTATATCAACCTTTAGAAGAAGAAGTAATGGGATTTCTTGATCCCTATGTAAATATAGTTTTCTTAGATTGTAATGAGGCTAGTGATGGTGATCTTTTATTATTGTGTGATCGCTATGATTCAACATATCATACATATTGTGTTGGCCTTGGAAGGCTATCCCTGATGGAGATTTGTATTGTTAAGGCTATCAAACATCTATGCCTAGACATTCCAACACACATGATGAAGATGTTGAGGATTTTGTGCTTGATTTTGACAATGGGGATGAAGCTTAGGAATCAGAGGATTTGTAGAAGATGCTCCAGTTGGGATGGTTGTATAAAGAATAAACTTAGATCTCGATTTATCACCACCTTCTTCTTCTTCTACTCCTCTCGTAGACACAAGTCCAACTCATGTAAGAACAATTCATAGAAGGATTTTGCAACGAAGCACTCCAAATCCATCTCCTAGATTTCCAGATGTAGCAAGGGCTTCACTTAGGAAAATTGAAGTATCTAGGACTACATCCCAAGTATCCATTGTACATACAAAATCTCTCTTAGGTCAGCACATACTTCAGGAGTGTGTATAGGCTTTACATGAAAATTGGTATGTACCAGGAAAAGGCTTTTAGCAGTTTTCACCTAGCTCTTCCCTTGATAGATTTGGGGCCAAAGATGGGACTGATACAATACAACCCACACCCAATAGCAGGTTGCTTCTCTTTCGTGAATTAGCCTAGAGAAGTAATTTAGCCCCTATTTTAGAGATGGAAAATTATACAGTTAAATCTGATGTTGATCAGGCGTGGGCAATGATGGAACATACTCTAACATCAAGAGAAGATAATATAGGTCCGGCTAATTCTCATAAATATGGAAGACATTAGCAGGGATCATCTTTTGGTCATAAAAAAATGATTTATAAGAAATGATGGGCAATGAAAGGTCAAGTGTTGTGAGTGAAAGCATATTAACTACTCATGTATGATCAAGAACTAGCTATAGTCAAGATAGACACATTTCTGTAACTACTAACTATTTGGAAAATCCAAAAAGGATAACAGAGGAGATCCCATGTAGGGATGTTGGAAATAATAGTCTACCAGTACCTAGTGTTTCTAATGAGATACTGGGTATAAGATTATATGAAAGAATTAATAGTTTACATCATCAGCTAAATAATGGCACTTCATTTAGTAAACCTCATGAAAATGGAATCCGCAAAGTTGAAGGTGCAAAGGAGAAGGTGATCTCCATGGTAAAATCTCACATGAAGCGCACACTCACAAGGGAACATAGGTAAAAGCATCTGTATTTTTCCTTATTTTATGGTTTGTCTCTATAGAGTTGATTTTACTGGATGTACACTATATGCATCTCAAAATTTCTCTTTAGGAAATCCTATTTTTATTCTTTCCAAGAAAAACTCTATAGGGAATCCCAATGGATATTTCCCCACATTCCTGGATGGCAACCCTGGTAAACCCATTGGCATTGACTAGTTCACCTCACCCAAGGGATTTCAAAAAGGGCACCTGCCAGCACAGAACTAGCCAAATACCCAATAACATTAATGACATTTGGCTGGGCTAACCCCTTGGGCTCAATAAATCATAATCAGCTACACTATTTGCAATATTAACATATTGATATTATTTAACATTTTGTTAGAGTAACCATAACAATGCAAGACTGTTCCTATTTTTATTTTGGTTTTTAATTCCTTTTTTGGTGTGGTGACAACTTTATATGACTGTATAGATGTTTATTTTTGTCATAGTATATATTGAAAAGTAGTTGCTCTCTTACATTCTATCTTGTCTGTTATGTATTGATGGAGTTCAATTTCATTAGTTGTGACCAAAGAACTGTGTCAGGCATGTATACAAGGATTCTTGTATCACTATTTATAAACTAAAAATTGTCCTTAAACAAGAAAAATAGATCCTTAATTGTACATGTTTACATCTCAGGGAACTTCCAATCCTAATAAATGAGGTGAAATTTAAGTGTTTCAAGAATCCAAATCTAAGGTTTTGTGAATTCACTCATATATGGTCCTGGAAAAGCGAAGTGAAATTTAATTATTTCCAAATCTTAACTTCTATGAATTCACTCATATTTTGTGCTAGAATATTTTGAGCAAACGGGAAGAATTTCTTTTAGTTGCATTCAAATTTTCCAAAAATAATACTAAATTTATCCCTAACTAAAATTCTCTGCGAAATGGATTTGGTATTGAAAATTTTGTAAATATTTTTAGGAAAACAACCCAAAATACTTTTTCCATATTAGAGTTTTATAACACTAGGTACTAAAACAGTCTTCTATTTTCTGTTGCAAATGTCTGATAAAATCTGCCCAAAAATAGATCAGAAAATTAGGTAGATGTGCTGGACAGACTAAATAATTTTGAATGAATAATCACTTAACATAAATGATATATTAGGTTGCATAAATATATAACTTACAAGCATGAACTGAAGAATAAATCTCAACGAGATTGGCATATTCTTAATTGAGTTGAATGAGGCCAGGGATAAATTTGACTAGAGGGTGTTGAAAATGGCATAATTTTGTTCTGGTTGGATAGATTTAGAACTAAAAATCATCAGTTTTCTTGCTTGCATAACTTGGGAATATTTTTGTATCTCAAGTCTCAACCTTATTGAATAGTATGATTTGTGCCTTTCAATGTTGAGATATGTTGTGATACCACTTGCTAGTAACCTAAACACTTTGGATGAAAAATTAGTTGTGAATTTTACTTGCAAAAGATATAAGTGAAAATATAGATTAATTGTCCCTTGTATAGAATTTCCTTGAAATTATGTTACTGCTTGAATGAATAAATATGAAACTAATTGTTGCACCAAGGCAAAAAATATCTCTACCAATTTGTAGTGGAATAGAATAGAAATAAAACATAGTCACACTATAACAAAAAAAAAAACAAAATTTTCTAGGCAACCCAACTGGGAAAACCCTCCGATAGCTGTAGAAATTTAAAAAACTATCCATATTAGACTTTGAGACACCTTCTTCAAGAACAGGTTCATCGATGCTTATTTCTTTCCATATTCATTTTCATAAGCATTAGGGTTGTTGTCTGTCAAATCAGAGTAGCTAGAAAGTGTCTCTTTGATTTCAGAAAGCAAGTCGGGATAAACTTCATCCAAGAATCCCCCAGAAGGCTCACTAGTAGCAAGAAGAAAGGTCCTTTTCTTTTATTTCATCACAGGAATCCATCATAATCACTGATTTGTCTTCATTTCTTTCACAATAATTTTCAATGTTACATGCAAAAGGTAATTTAGTATGATATAATCCTTAGGTAACCAACCTCAGACATATTGTTGGTTAATTTATGTTGTTTGAAGTTTATTGAGTTTGAGTTTTATCATCAAACTACTAGAAGCATACTAGCATGGGTGAGTTGATTATATTGATAACAATGTTATGGTTTGATCTAGTCCTTGAAAGGAACTTATAGTCGATGGTCAAAATTTCACATTCATTTCATTCTTTTATCTTCACATATAACAAATATCTTTATGTTATAGCCTCTAGCTAAATATGTACAGTAACTTCCACTTAGAAGTTGGATGCCATCATTTTCGAGCTTGAGCATACTCAACTTACCTTTGTTTGAGTTGAAAATGTCATTAGATCTCATGATATCATCTATTCAAAGCATGAATTCAATTTACCTTTGTTTCAGTTAAAAATGTAATTAGACCTTGCTATATCATCTTTTATAGAGAATGAATCCAATTTATCATAGTCCATTTTTTTGAGGTATAACAAAGCTACTTTAATTCATTAAACTTACTTTTCATATTATATTTGATGATTGTGATTATGCAGGCCACATCTGCATTGGAAAAGGAGCATATTTAACGAAGTGTGGAAGGAGAGGGAAGCTTTAGTTATGTCCTTTCAAACTTTCTAAGGTATGTAATAAAATTTTAAAAAAATTCTCCATATAATGTTGTGCTTTAACTTTTTCTTTTGATAATGGATTATTTATGTGATCTCCTCTCTCTTACACATAACCAGAGTCCAAACATACATGGTCTTTCGGGATATGTGGACAATGGAAATATTTATGCTAGCCATTTATTTAGAAATTTACACTGTAGAAGATCAAGCATTTACAGTTGAATATTTCCTTGCCACTAAATTAGAGTTGAAGAGTTGGACTCCTATTTGTCAGGCATATACCTCACTTTTAAATCAATTTATTGCTGACTCTATATAGAACTTCCATGGTAGGGTAAAGAGTGATCACTACCATTGCTTAATCTTTCTGTAGACCAAGTAAAGATTCCAAATCTATATAAATTAGTGGCTCCTTGGAGAATCCCAAGAGTGGCACTATTGTAGCAACAAGAAATTCGCTTATTTTGAGTTCTTCATTAGTGCATTGATAGTATATTGTTTATTCCATACAATACCTTAACAGTGTATGATCAAATTACAGTTAAGCCTGTCATAATATTTTGACTTATTGTCTTTTAGAGGGAAACTAGAGTGTGTGTCAAGCTTGCACGTCACAATTGTATCATGCAAAGTTTACCTGGGACAAGTTTTGTGGATCTAAGAAACAAGATACCTGTTGGAATTCAAGAGGCAACAATACTACAAAGCGGAAAAGAGGTTTCACCGTTAACCTGGCATTCACATTATGGTTCAAGTTGATTTGTTGGCAAGATGTTGGATACCCCAATTCCTTTTTATGACTGAGTGCAAGATTGAATCCTTTGACATATTCCTTGCTCAATTGTCATTAAGTGATGGGTTTTCTCAGAAGTTCTTCACACCTATAAAATTTACTAGAGTTGTTCTTGAGTCTTTGGAGGTGGTTAGCTTTTCAAAGAACACACGTAGAAGAAGAGGAGAAATAATATGCCCAGATAATTTGAATTTATTTACATGTGAATAGGGTGTTCCCATTCATAAACCTAACGACTCACTCTAATTATTTCTAGTGAACAACTTTGGGACTTTCCATGAATCATGAGACAATTCCAACCCCATAACTACAAATTTCTTATTTAAATCTATAGCCAATAGATTAGAATCTGCACAGGGAAAACTCCATTATTGTTTCAAAAGAACCTACAATCGACTTGTACAATGTTATTTAATATTTTCTGTATTTATTCGCATCCTTGTTCTATGACATAAAGATGCAATAGGCTACCTTGCATTTCTATACTAACACTCCTAAAAAATAATAAAGTATGCCCAAATCTATCATTTCAAATGATCTATGTAGCTCATGTTTTGTTTTTCCAATTATCGAAGTTGTTACCTATATTGATGAGATCTTCTACAACCAATACCACAATGACAATATATGTTATAGTTTTATTTGTGTTTCTCTGAAGGTGTTTCTCCTTTATTAGAGCAGCAATACACTGCAGTTTCCATTTAGGGGAGAAGTGTACCCAGTAGCAACCTTGGCCTATATGAAAACGGGTTGAATGCACATTAGACTCTATCTACCGTTTTGAAGGTGTTTCTCCTTCAACAACACTTCATCTCAATAGATCATTTCGGTCTGCACCTTTAGTAGATGCATGCAATGTTGGGATACATGTTGTAGATTATTGTTTTCCTATGAGGTTGTAGCATCGATGAAAGAAGTGCATCTATTTTAGGCATCTTGTGGTTGTTGTATGAAAGCATGTTTTTTTAGTGTTTCCAAAAATTAGATACAACCATACTTAGTATGCTTTTATAGTTTGACTTAGATGCTCACTTATCTTAATTTAGGTGTTTTTCTTAGTTTTGTTTTATGCACAGATTTATCTTTAAGAAAAGTGCATAGTAGAGAAGGGTTCTATATTTTGAGAAGGGGACACACTTCTTGGTAGGAGGTACTCTATTCTAGGAAGCTTTTGCCATGCAGGTTAGGTGCTTTATCCGAGAATCCAAAGAGGTGCTATTGCAGCAACAAGAAATTCATTTATTTTGAGTTATTCATTAGTGCATTGATAGTATATTGTTTATTCCATGAAATACCTCAATAATGTATGATTAAATTACAGTTAATATTGTCATAATATTTTGAATTACCCTATTTTAGAGGGAAACTAGAGTGTGTGTCAAGCTTACACGTCACAATTGTATCATGCAGAGTTTCCCTGGCACGAGTTTTGTGGATCTAAGTAGCCAAATACTTGTTGGAATTGAAGATGGAACAATACTACAAAGTGGGAAAGAGGTTTCATAGTTAACCTGTGTTTCACATTATGGTTGGAGTCAGTTTGTTGGTAAGATCCTGGATACCCCAACTTCCTTTTTATGACTAAGTGAAAGATAGAATCCTTTGACATATTCCTCGCTCAATTTTCATTAAGCGATGGGTTTTCTTAGAAGTGCTTCACATCTATAAACTTTACTAGAGTTGTTATTGAGCCTTTGGATGTCGTTATCTTTTCAAAGCACACACATACAAGAAGATGAGAAATAATATTCCCGACTAATTTCAAGTTGTCTTCCTATGAATAGGGTGTTCCCTTCCATAAACCTAATGACTTACTCTGCTTCTTTCTAGTGAACAAATTTGGGACATTTCATGAACTATGAGACAATTTCAACCCCATAACTATCAACTTCTTATTTACAGTTATACCCACTAGATCAGAACCTACACAAGGAGAATTACATTCCCATTTCAAAAGAACCTAAAATCAAATTATACCATGCTATTTACTATTTTATGTATTTCTTCGCATCCTTGGCCTGTGACATAAAGATGCAATAGGCTATCTTGCATTTTCTATACTAACACTCCTAAACAATAATAAAGTATGCCCAAATCTGTCATTTCAAATTATCTATACATTTCACCTTTTGGTTTTTCAATTATCAAAGTTGTTACCTATATTGATGAGATCATCAAAAACCGAGTCCACAATGACAATATCTATTATATTTTTATCCTTGTTGCAGTAAAGGTGTTTTTTCTTTAGCAGCACTACAATACATTGCAGTTTCCATTCAGCAGAGAAGTGTACCTACTAGCAGCCTTCGTCTATGTGCAAATGGGTTGAATTCATAGTAGAATTTATCTATTGTTTTGAAGGTGTTTCTCCTTCAATATTACTTCATCTCAGCAGATCCTTTCAATCTACACCTTTAGCAGATGCATACAGCCTTGGGGTACATGCTATAGATTCCAGTTTTGTTGTGAGGGTATAACAACAATGAAAGAATCGCATCGATTTTAGGCATATTATCATTGTTGTATGAAAGCATGATTCTCTAGTGTTTCCCAAACTTATATGGAGCCATATTTATTATACTTTTATAGTTTGACTTAGATGCTCACTTTTCTTAATTTATGTGTTTTTCTTAATACTAGTTTATGCACAGATTTATCTTTAAGAAGTGCACAGTAGAGAAGGGTTCTATATTTTGAGCAAGGGACACTCTTCTAGGTAGGAGGTACTCTATTCTAGGGAGCCATGCATGTTAGGTTCTTTATCCTAGAAAGAGTTCCAAGTCTTTGCCTCCTTGACAAAGTCCCTGCCAAAAAAGACACTGATGGATAGAGTTCCAAGTGCCTAAATTTTCCAAAAACCCATTGTTGGTGTCCAAGTATGAACAAATTATTCAATCTTGTTTCCTACATTAATTCATCAATTCGGGTGCGCACACTTTTCAAGGTAACACGTAACACATATGAAGAACCAAGGTTACAATCTTACATTGACCAAGGGTTCATGACTAAGAAATTAAAGCATCATTGTAATAGTAATGGAAATTAAATTGTAGAAAGAAAATCATTCACACCAATATATGGAAATCTATAACAACAATAAAGAAAATACAACAAGTAAAACAATATACATAAAAGGACACACGCACAACACCTGATCAGAAGAGTGGGCCCAACTCCCTGGTTAGGGCTATGCTTAACTCACATATTGAGAAAAATATCAGAAGCCTGGAAATTTCATTAACAAGAGTTCCATTGTTACAAGGCTCAATTCTTACATCAGCTAGCTCCCCTCTCTTTGAATTGTGTCTTTTAAATATACAAACATCCAAAGGAAACTTGCAACAAACTGATCTCAATATTCAAGATGAGATCTGAGAGATCTATCCATCATGATTCAGTTGGAACACATCGAATTTGGTTATTACAATTGGGCAATTCTAGAAAATGGTCGCAACAGCAAATCTGCAAATATTTCCTTCAAAGAACCTTGATTTTCTCCCAATACAAACCGAATTTCTGAAAACTACTCATTAACCAACTGATTTGGTTTGTTTTAAACAAAACCTATGTCTCGGATATTCCAAATTTTCTTTCATTTGCCCAAAACATACAACACAAAAATGTCACTTCTTATGCCAGCGAATTCCTGAGTTGGAATATCTAATTATTTATCGAAGACCAAGTCTACAATATGGAAGAGATATTGGAAGCTAAAATCATGTGTGAGGATATAACGAATGAATAAACCAAAATCATTCATAATAATCATTAATTATTAAAAATAAATGAGATCAGATATTATTTATCCACAAGAGCATCAATGACTATGAAATGGAATTATATAATAAATTATGGTAAATAATGTGATAAAAGAATAGTGGAAATAGATGAAATGAATGTTAAGAAGTGGTAATAATAATGTCAAATTAATAGCCCAACACCCACCTGATCCTAGCTATCTAGCCTAAAATCCTTTACATTCAAGTCATCTCTTGGCTGTGATTTCATAGAGAGAAACCTCTTTGGTTTGGTAGGGATAGCTACCAAACTAAAATCTTGGTCTGTGGTTACCTTCGTCGATATCCTCATCAGCCTGGGACATTATGGATGCTAACAAAGGGCATGACAACTAGGAAGTGCGAAGGTGTTCTAGTGAATGTAAGCTTCCCAAGTCATGGAAAAATGCAATGCTAGTTGTGAGGTCATGGCTGCCAAGGTGTGTTAGGGAATTATAGGGCATGCTAATATGTGTCAGATAATATGAAGACATGTCAAACAATCTAATATGTACCAAGTGCTAAGGCATGCCAAGATGTACAAGGTTTCCAAGTCCCTACCTCCTCTTCTTCCATATGCTATCCACTTATGGAATTTCCTTTGCAATATTTGGTGCATTTGATAAATATAGGTCATTTATAGGTTATAAATGTCTTCAGAGTTTCACTTTTAATTGAGTATTCAACTGAACATATTGATTCTCTTATACATAACTATTTTTCCCTCCACCCAATTTTAATAACTTCAATAACCATTAGGTAGGGACCTACAGCTTCAATGTTGCTTTTCTTGTTTAGTAAAATATTGACGAGACTTTAATTTATTGAAAGTTGTAGAATTTACAATTTATGAAGTTTCAAGGTCTAATTTTTAAAAATATAATTCTTTAAAGGGTGCTAGCTCAATGGAAGAGCACATGCTTTACATGCAGGAGGTTGGTGGTTTGATTCCATCATGCCCTAACATCCATATGGAATGGCGACGATCAATTTTTGGTGACGAAGGTTCTTTTGACCATCACCAATGAGCTTTGGTGACATTTTTCAACCCTCACCAAAAATATGAAATGGTGACGGTCAATGAACACCACCATATATATGCATCAATAGTGACAACCCTCAAAGGTTCGTAACCATAAATCGTTGTTGTTGATATGAAATTGTGACAATCATTGTTTGTCATTATAGTCATTATTCGTGACAGGCCTTGAATGTCACCACAACACCTATACTTCTAGCAATGCAACTTTTGGTGATGATCAATGAACGTCCCAATATATATGCACCAATAGTGATGGCCATTAAAGATCCATCACAATAAATCATTATTGTTCATATGAAATGGTGAGAGTCACTATCTGTCATTATAATCAATATTTGTGATGGACCTTGAATGTCACCATAACACCTATACTTTTGGTGACGCCACCTTTGGTGACATTTAGTTTTTGGTGATTGAGGCTATGGTCTATCACAATTTCTCATATGCAATGGTGACAGCCATTATCCATCATTATAAATCATTATTGGTGGCAAACTTTTAATGTCACTACAACACCTATACTTTTGGTGATGCCACCTTTGGTGATGTTTAGTTTTAGTGATGGAGCCTATGGTCCATCACCATTTCTTAGATGAAATAGTGACAGTTGCTATCCATCATTATAAATCATTATTTGGTGACAAATATTCTTTTGACTATCACCAATGAGCTTATGGTGACATTTTTCACCCCTCACCAATGTCATTTTTTCTTGTAGTGTTCACACTCCATAGGTTGGCACAATTTCCACCAGCCTCATGGTCAGCACTTCAGCTGTCAAGGAGATGCTGCGCACAAGGGTGACCAACATGGTACTGCTACCTGAGGGGGCACTTACTATAGAAAATAAGGCCGACAGGCCCATGGTTAGTAGCCTGAAAGGGGTAATGCTGAATATGGCCATGCTCCCTCGAGAAACACTCTACCTCTTACAGGACGGATTCATCGTAGAACTTAGGGCCCGGGAGAGCCGCGCTCTGCAGGTGATAAGTGAGTAGCACATCAATATAGAGAAGTTGGGCCTGCAGCACAATGAGGCAGTAGGAAAGAACAAGCAGATCATGTAGGTAGTGGAGGGAGCCTATCGAATGGTCTCGGAGTTGGACATTCAGGAAGAAGAACCAGTTGAGGTGCACATCCGTATGTTGGGCACAAGGGTGCACGATGCTCGAGCAAAGATGTCTAGGGTTCAGCTAGAGCTGAACCTGCAGATCGTAGAATTGAAGTTGAGGACTCAACCTTCAAATACGCCAGAAGTCAGGGAACAATGTACCACCACTATTACAACAACAATAACAGTAGTCGACAGTGCAGTAGCAGACTGCACACAACTTTTTGATCAATCCTTTAAGGTCCTGACCATGCTGCCGGAGGACCTGAATGTAGAACGCCTAGAGACAAAGGTGTTCAAGCTACAACAAAGATACTATGAGGTCAAAGGGACCACACAGACAGTTTCCCTTACACAAATGCTTGCATGGATGCAAGAGGTAAAGGCACTTAAGGAACAGGTGGATGCCGCTCAGAACAAAGAAGCGGTCCTAAAAGCGTGCCTACAACCATGGATATATGAGGAATATGCGATCACAGCCTCCATTGAAGGAAATCTCGCGACATTGTAGGCAACTCAACAGAAAATTCAGGGTAGCAGTTCAGTGATAGTCACTGAGCAGAGAGTGGAAGAAGTCCAAAAGGCGGCTTCTTAGTGCATTGTAGAGGTTGTGGTCATCCAGACGGAGCTGGGACATCTTCGCGCTAAGATATTTTCACCTATAGAGTGACTCGAGGGTGAGTCACGGTGTTTTTTTTGGGGGCCTATTGGGCGCGGGATCCCCCAAGGGCAGTTTTGGGGCTAAAAGCCCATATTTTGGTCAAACTTTGTAATCCAAGTATAAATACTTCGCATTTTGTGGTCGTAGAGCATGTAGATGTTAGAGATTCATAGGGTTGTCTTCCCTTATTTTGGAAATGTAATGTCAGTTGTAAAAGATCTACCCATGGTCCACGGACCATGGGGTTGTATAAATAGAGCTAAGCTCTAAGTAGTTAGAATTATCAATCAAGCAAGAGAATAATGAAGATATGATGTATGAGAGATAGCTCTAAAGTAGAAGTCTAAGTTTGGGTCGTAGCATAGGTAGAGGCTCCACAACTGAGTGCACAAAGGCTTAGAAGTTTGTAGCTGAGCGCGCGGACCCTTGCAGCTGAGTGCACAGGGCGAGTCGAGTCTGTAATCATCTGAAATTATCAATAAAGAGAAGTATTCCATAATTTCTGCGTCTTTATTTCCTGTTTATGCATATGTTATATTGGGTATGAATTTCACTTATAATGCTTATAGTGTAGAAATTTCTCTATGGATCAACTAGCTCTAATACCATGTAGAAATTCTCACTATAGATCACTTGATAATGCAATGTAACTAAAGAAAAATACTTGATCTACTTCTACTATCAAACTTGCGAAAGCTTAATTGATTTTGAGCAAAATCAAACAAAACACATGTAATAGAGGAGAAGATTCAATCACACATGAAACACGGAAGAATATTCTGGGGAAAGCCTCAGCTAAAAACCCTACTATTTGTATTGTCATACAAGTGGAAATATCTCAAGATTACACAAAGCTTTAGCTCACAAGCTATCCATCTCTATGTACAATCCCTCACTGCTTCTCATAGACAGAATAGAAAACACATATGCCTTCCTTCAATCCTCCAAGCCTCTTATTTCCTTGTGCAGTTTCTCCTAGGTCCTCCAGCTTCCACCTATGTGATTCTCACCTCACACACAACCTTGACCTCTGAAATAACTGTGCAATCCTGAAGGAGTTAATTCCTTCTCAATGGATGAGTTTCCTTTATAGGAAAATTCCTCCAACTAATAGTACAATTCCCTGTCTTTAATATCAACTGGGTCTCTGTCTAAACTGACATGCATGAGTTATTTATGAGAGAATATTTAGTTATCTGGAGAACACTAGTTGCATGCATGCATGCATTAACTTACTAAACTCATAATTAGTTACTCCAACTGTTTGGAACTAATTTAACTAGAATTAACTCGGTTAACTGAGCTAACTAATTACAACTCAAATACAAATCATCCTTATCTCCTTAATTAAGGGATAAATTCCTCAATCAAAGGGATAACTATTGCATGTCTTCACAAAGACTTCATGTTTGATTTTCTCCAACTAATTAACTCAAGATGAATTAATTAATTATTTTTCAAACAGCGAGTGAGACTAAATTCAAATTTTAATTCTCAATTTTGATTCAAGGACAAATCAAAATTGGAATATATCCCGAAATGCTATTTATAGAAATGTTATTTTTAGCATTTCCATTTTTTGCTATTTCCAACAGAGTTGGAGTATATCCTGAAATGCTATTTATAGCAATGTTATTTTTAGTATTTCTATTTTTATCATTTCTTGTTGCTATTTTCAACACTCCCTCTCAACAAGAAAGGAATTCAACTCGATCCTGATCCTAAACCTTTGGAATGTTTTGCATGCAACACTTCTCACTAGTGTTTTTTCTCAAGCAACTCAGAAACAAAAAAAAAAAAATATCCAACCTGAATTAGAATGATGCCTCTATCATCAAAGTATCTAACTGTTATTGCCTTTGTCGACTGAAAACTCTACACCTTTGTGCTCTTCAGTATCTGAATGCATCAATCACATTGATTTCTCCTACTACATCCGTGCTGCTACTGGTCCTATCTCCCAGCACTGCATCCGCATTGCACCTCCTCTCATCATGTTGCATCGTGTTTCCCACTGCTGCACTGCAACTTAGTTATTGAGAAGTAAGTAATTGATCTCCCAACTGACCTCCCTGTTGAGCTAGAAACACCCTTTGATGCTGAAGCTCCCTCTGCCACTCCATTTGCATCTGTCTCTACCCACTCAGCCAATCTTGCTACTCCTCGTTGGGGCTCTCATAGCAAGGTCTAATCAAAGAGGTTGGCTACCTCAAGGATTCTGCCCTTATTTCAGCCTTCTTCGAACTATCTCTTCACATCACCCCACCTCACACCTTGAGGTATGGCTGCATGTGATCCCTCTGCCCACTTGGCTTGAAATTTCCCCCTACTGGAGGTATATGCATGAGTGGATGCCTCCAATTGGTCTCCTCTCGGCTTCTCTAGTTGTGGTTGCTCCACAACCTCCTGAAACTGCTCCGCCAATTATGGCTCCTCCACAATTGTCTGAGACTTCTTCTTGCACTACATATTGAGAGGTAATGTACTTTCCCTCTCAACCACCAAGTCTCTAACATTTTCCTTGCTCCTTAAGGCTTTGCACACATCTTGAACCTCAAGATCATATTGGTTCTTGACTCGTAAACTGATCTGCTTCACCTATCTCGTGGTGATGTGTCTAAGGAAAACCTTGCCCTTATTGAAGACAACATCGTAGCCTTTTTCCTCCAACATCATGATCGATACCAAGTTCCTCTTCAGTCCTGGAACATACTTCACATCAGTCAAGGTGATAGGAGCTCCATGCTCCCTCTCAAACACAACCATACCTTCACCTGAAACATGGTACATTCCATCATTGCCCATCTCTATGCGCATTTAGAGGTCTTTCTCCTCCAAGGTACTGAAAAAACTCATATCGACGGTCATGTGGAATGAGGCTCCACTGTCAAGAAACCAACCACAACCCATCATCGTTGCAACCATGCATGCGATGAGGGTAAAATCCAATTCGAATTGAGAGGCCAATGCCTCACCTTTAGATCCTTCCAAGGATCCCTTCTTGGACTTCTTCAATGGACAATTAGTTGCATAATGGCCCACCTCATGACAATTAAAGCATCACACTTTAGATTTGTCAATCTTCTTCCCACCATGGGAATAACTTGATTTGGAATGAGAATCCTTCTCCTTCCCTTTTCTTGCCTTATTCGCTACAGCTAGATTTTCTTCATCCTCCTTGGATGAAGAACCATCTTTGGTGTTTCTCCTGATCTCCTCCTGCATCAGATCTGACCACAGTCATTCCCAATCTGGTAGTTTCTCTCTTCCATTCATTGAGTCCTAGTAGTTATGCCAGCTCTTAGGAAGACCGAGGAGAGAAAGACTCACCATATCATCATCGGTTGTTGTTATTGCTACACTTCCAAGATCATCTCTGCAAGTGGTGAGCTTGTTCAAATATGTAGAAATCATGTCACCCTTTTCACACTCGATTTTCTGAAGCTTGTCCTTCAGCGCCAGCTTCCTCTGGTCAATGTTGTTCTGATATAGATCCTTCACTGTATTCCACATTGAAAATAGAGTCTCCTTCCCATGGAGACTCGAGACAATATGGTCTCAAACTCCCTCCAAAAGAATCCTCCTCACTCTTGCTACACATTTCTTACGTTCTACCAATTCTTGGGCATTAGTTGTTGATGGCTTGGGGACTTCTTGTTTAATGAAGTCCTTCAAACTGTTGTCCTCTAATACTTCTTCCATGCAATCTTTCTAGGCTATGTAATTTGAGCTTCCATCCAGGGCATACTCAAGTCTCAATCCATTGAACACCATTGGTGAACTTTGAGATGTGATAAGAAATCGATTTTATACCTACAATAAAGAACTTCAAAACTTCAAACTTCTCCCTTCTTTGTATATTGTTCTCTGCTTTGATCACATTTTCTCTAATACCATGTAGAAATTTCTCTGTGGATTAGTTAGCTCTGATACCATGTAGAAATTCTCACTATAGATCACCTAATAATGCAATGTAACTAAACTTGATCTACTTCTACTATCAAACTTGTGGAAGCTTAATCGATTTTGAGCAAGGTCAAACATAACACATATAACAGAGAAGAAGATTCAATTACACATGAAACACAGAAGAATACTTTGGGGAAAGCCTTAGCTAAAAACCCAACTATATTTATTATCATACAAGTGGAAATATCTCAGGATTACACAAAGCTTTAGCTCACAAGCTATCCAGCTCTCAATACAATCCCACACTGCTACTCATAGACAGAATAGACAACACATATTCCTTTATTTAGTCCTCCAAGCCTCCTATTTCCTTGCGCAGTTTCTCCTGGGTCCTCCAGCTGCCACCTGTGTGATTCTCACCTCACACACAACATTGACCTCTGAAATAACTACGCAATCCTTAAGGAGTTAATTCCTTCTCAATGGATGAGTTTCCTTTATAGGAAAATTCCTCCAACTGATAGTACAATGTCCCTATCTTTAATCTCAACTAGGTTTCTGTCTAAGCTGACTTGAATGAGTTATTTATGAGAGAATATTCAGTTATTTGGAGAACACTAGTTGCATGCATGCATGCAATAACTAACTAAACTCACAATTAGTTCCTCCAACTATTTGGAACTAATTTAACTAAACTTAAATAAGTTAACTGATCTAACTAATTACAACTCAAATACAACTCATCCTTATCTCCTTAATTAAGGGATAACTTCCTCGATCAAAGGGATAACTGTTGCATGTCTTCACAAAGACTTCATGTTTGATTTTCTTCAATTAATTAACTCAAGATGAATTAATTAATTATTTTTCAAATGGTTAGTGAGACTAAATTCGAATTTTAATTCTAAATTTTGATTCAAGACAAATCAAAATTGAAATATATCCCGAAATGCTATTTATAGAAATGCTACTTTTAGAATTTCCATTGTTTTCTATTTCCAACAGAGTTGGAGTATATCCTAAAATTCTATTTATAGCAATGTTATTATTAGCATTTCTATTTTTATCATTTCTTATTGCTATTTTCAAGATATAGGATGCGTGAATGTATGTAAATGTGTTGGTTAAGTGAACACAATTAAGAATATCTGTTTACGCGAAGTTAACTAAGATCAATTAATAAGATAAGTAAGAAACTTAGCCTAGTTTGGGAGATATCATAGTTTGCTGCCTTAGCAGCACGAAAGTCCCCTAAGTTGTAGGTTAGTGCTGCGCAAAATCCAATTGTACCCTTTCGCAAAGGTACTAAAGAATGGAACAAAGGGCTATGCAACCTACATGAAGGTAGGTATAGCCAGAATAAACTGACATCACAACAATCTCAAGGGTGCGAAAACTTGGTTCCAGCATCCCCCCATACTACTTCGGTTGAGACTTTAGTCCACGCTTCGAGGGTTGAAAGTTATCAACTAATTTCTTAGGATTTATTCTCTATTGAATCAGTTTATGGATGATATGAGAGTGATTCTAGATTTTACTTGTGTTAGATTGTTTGGATTTTTGTCTTGAATTTTTATGTTGCAGCTCTAATTTACTAATTGCAAGAGAAATATATTCTATCAAACTGTAAAAAAATATTGTCTGAATTCAATTGTTAAGGAGATGGATCTCACACTTTTACTTATTCAATTTCATTCAAACAAGATATTTCGAACAGCAACTATGCTATGAAGTAAACATAGTTGGACTACACTAGATAAAAAGAAAATGAAATAACCATACAGTACCAGATAAAAATCAATTCAAATAGCAGAAAATAGGTATAAAGCAAAGGGAAGTGCTCATGCATATAACAATTCACTGGCGAACTCATCATACTTCATTTCTTCACTCAAAAATAGAGTATTCAAGCAATGAAAGAAATCTAATTGCAATTGGTTAAAGACCTATCACTGGTCGTAGGGGCCCTCCACAAATCAATCCATAATCTCCAATCAACATAGTGCATACAAACATCAAACCAAATCTATTACTTGCAGAACAAAATTTAACAAACTGTTTCAAAAATGACATCATCTGGTAAGCACCAAATCACAGTGCGGCCATAGTTTTTATAATAAGTCTTTGGCATAATAGCTTGCGCATTTTAAGCCTAAATATCTTTATTTCAATTAAACTATATTGCTAAACCTTTGATTTTCTATTCCAAAAGAAAATCGATAAGGTTTTGATGAAACTCGGATTCTGTTCTGGCAACAATCGTATAGTTGATTTTGGGGTTTGACCGTGATATCCTACGATCATCTTGATGAACTAGTTCAAGGGAATAGGAAGGAAACCACTAGGGGACCATTCCTTATCCATCTGTATCCTTCATCGCTGAGTTGAAGCTTTTGAACCTTGCAAATAATGGAGGTAGCTGCAAAAATCTGGATTAGCTGCGAAAACAGACCAATTTTGCAGCCAAATGCATTCTTTAACAAAACAATATGGTATATAGTCAAACATGAAGAAGAATACATGTTATTTCTTACCTTTAACAAAACCTTGTGTCTATGGCATTATTTAGGTGGTAAGTATAGGAAAAGAGAGGAAATATAGGCAAAAAGGGATGTCACAGTAAGTCAATCTTTGGACTCTACACAACTCAAGGATTATCACTATGACAAGGATGTAACAATTCTTATATATCATATAGGGAATACAACACTTCAAGAATTCACTTTATTATTCTATAAATAATACATTCTATAAAAATTGTATTAACCTATCAAAATTATCTAGGAAAAGAATAAAGTATTTGCATCCACCATGTTATGAAACTAGCTCACAAAAAGATAGAAAAGATAGATCAACGCCTTAGAATTCAGCCTCTTCGAGGGGGCAACCTCCTTTACATTACATAAATGAACAATTCTTGGATGATACAAATGACAAAACCTCCTTCTATATATAGGACTCTAAGGGGTCACAATGTAACCCAAGCCGACCTAACCATAAATATATAAGGCCACATAAATAACAATAATGGGCTTCTGGGGTGCACAATAATAACAATATGGGTACAATAGGGTCACAACAATGACAATAAGGAATACAATGACAAAAGGAATGGGGTAATCACTAGTATTATAGGGACCTAACATGCCCCTCTCCTTCAAAAAAGTGTTTTCCTCAACGCTTAAGTAGCTCTGGATGCTTCTGTAAAATATTCTCATCCTCCCATGTGGAATCTTCAATGGGTAAGTTTTTCCACTTGATGAGATACTCTGAAATTGATCGATTTCATAGTTGTCGAGTTCTTGTTTCTTTAACTACTTCAAGTTCCAATATGATATTTCCTTCCTCATCAAGTTCTGTCAATATTGTTTGAATTGGGAGCTTATCACCTATAACCTTCTTTAAGCATGAAACATGGAAAATTAGGTGCACTCGGGAAGCTGCAGGAAGCTCTAATTTGTATGCCATTGTGCCTATCTTTTGCAACACTTCGTATGGACCATAATACTTTGGTGATAATTTGTTATCCTTCTTAGCTTGCTTGAGGGACATTTTTTTATATGGTTGTAGTCGTAAGAATACCCAATCACCTACATCAGAACTTATTTCGCAGCAATGTTGATATGCCTGTTGTTTCATTCTATTCTGCGCCAAGATGAGGTTATCCTTTAATAATTGGATAACTTGTTGTTGATTCTCAATGTAATCTTCCACTGCTTGAACCTTATAATTTTCTCTTAAATATGATGTGATGGATGGTGCGTGATATCCATAAAGTGCCATAAATGGGGTCATTTTTTTTAAAGTATGGAAGGAATTGTTATACCACCATTCAGCGAGAGGCAACCATTTGACCTAATATGTCTGTTTATCAAATACAAAGCAACGAAGATATCCTTCCAAACATTTGTTTACTATCTTAGTTTTCCCATTAGATTGAGGATGATGAGATGAACTATGAGATAACTGGGTACCAAGACAAGAAAATAATTCTATCCAAAAATTTCCAGTGAAGATGGGATCTTTTCCGCTTACAAAAATCTTTGGGTTTCCATGTAGATTTTGAATTGTTTCCATAAATGAAGTAGAATATGTGCTGGCTTTAAATGGATGAGATAATGCACAAAAGTGTGCATACTTGGTAAGTCTGTAAACTACCACCATGATGACACTCTTCCCTTCGGATTTGGGTAAACCTATGATAAAATCCATTGAAAGCTCCTCCCAACATTGACTTGGAATGGATAAAGGTTGTAGTAGACCCGGGGTCTTAATTGTTTCAACTTTATTTTGTTGGCAAACCAAACATTCTGCCATGAAATTTTGAATATCAGACTTAAGTCTGTCCCAAAAAAATTCCTTCTTAACCCTGTGGTAAGTCTTTAAAAATCCAGAGTGCCCTCCTAAGGGAGAGGCATGAAATTCCATAAGAATCTTTTGTTTGAGTTGGGAATTCTTACATAGGTATAAACGATATTTGTACCATAATGAATCATTTTTCCAGCTAAATGTATTAGATGCACTAGGATATTTTTGTAACTTTTGAATGAGTGCCCCCACTTCTTCGTCATTCTTCCATTCATCCCTTGCCTCATTTATCCAATCTGGTTGGATCATAGATATGGCAGAAAGCAATGCTTCCACATCCTCATCCTTTCTTGAGAGTGCATCTACCACAACATTTTTCTTCCCTTTTTTGTAGATGATTTCAAAGTCATAACCCAACATCTTTGTGACCCATTTTTCCTACTCTTCTAATGATAATCTTTTTTCTAAAAAGTATTTAAGACTATCATGATCCAATTTTACCTTGAAGTATCTTCCCATTAGGTATGGTCGCCATTTCTCAAGTGCAGGTAGTATTGCCAACATTTCCTTTTCGTAAATAGCTTTGTGTAAATACTTTCCTTTGATTGGACGACTTTCAAAAGCAATGGGTCTTTCTTCTTGCATTAAAATAGCACCAATTCCATTTCCTGAGGCATCACATTCCACAATAAAGGTTTTTGTGAAGTCTGGCATAGCTAAGACCAGTGCTTGGCACATTGCCTCCTTAAGATTTTCAAAGGCCTTCGTTGCTTCTGGAGTCCATAAAAATGAATATTTCTTTAATAATATTGTTAGAGGTGCTACTATTCTCCCATAATTATTAACAATCTTGCGGTCATACCCTGTCAACCCGAGAAATCCTCATAGATGCTTTATGGATGTGGGGATTTTCAATTCCTTAATGACTTTAATTTTTCTAGGGTCTACCTTAACACCTTCATGAGATACAATATGACCCAAATATTCTACCTCTTGTACTCCAAATAAACATTTGGAACGTTTTGCATATAATTGTTTCTCCTTCAATAGGTTGAGTACCCTATCAACATGTTGAACATGATCCTTCCAAGGCTTGCTATAGATTAGTATATCATCAAAAAATACTAACACAAATTTTCTAAGGGTTTTAAAATGGAATTCATCAAACCTTGAAATGTAGAAGGTGCATCGGTAAGGCCAAAAACATGACAAAAAATGCATAATGACCCTCATGAGTTCTAAATGTTGTTTTCGGAATGTCTTCAGTCTTCATTCTAATTTCATGATATCCTGAACGAAGATCCAACTTGGTGAAGTAAATCAATCCATGCAATTCATCCAATAGTTCATCAATGATAGGAATGGGAAATTTATCTTTAATAGTGAGTTTGTTGAGCTCCCTATAATCCGGACACATCCCATGATCCATCCTTCTTGTGCACCAACACTACTAGAGCAAAGAAAGAACTTTGACTAGGTTGAATTATACCAGCCTCTAGCATTTCTACAACCATACATTTAGTTTCACTTTTTTGGGCATAGGGATATCTGTAAGGCTTGATGTTCAAAGGAACACTTCCTAGAATCAAATGAATAGCATGATCCCAATCACGAATAGGTGGGAGACCTTTGGGAGTCTCAAATAGCTTGGAATGATTGTCCAAGACTTTTTGGAGATATGGAGAAATAGATGATTTTGATGTGGGAAACTCTAGTGAACATATTTGTGCAATTACGCCCCGTTGTTCTTTCCTTAGAAGCTTTGTAATTCCATTAGAGCTAATTATCTTTCATGGTTTCCCTGCGATACCTCTTAATTCAACTTCCTTTCCTTCCGAATTACATTTCATGAAATTTTTTTGAAAATTAAAAGATATTGTACCCAAGGATTGTAGCCATTGGACTCCTACTACAACATCAGCACCCCCCATTGGAATGGAAAAAATTGGGCTATTCAATACATATTCTCCCATGGATAGCTTGATATTATGAAACCTTCCAGAGCAATTTATGGTTACTCCACTTGCAACCATCACTTGACACTCTGGTGTTGGATATAAGAAGAAATTCAATTCCTTGGCTATCTTACAATGAATAAAATTATGGGTACTTCCTGAATCAATCAACACTATTACCTTTTTCTTCTTGATATTTCCTTCTATCTTGATAGTTTGAGGAGTGGTAATTCTAGCCAATGCATTACAAAATATGGTTGGATTCATTTCTTCTTTCTCTAGGGTTTGTACCTAGTGTATATCCTCTTCTTTTGGTGTTTCTTGTTCCTTTTCTTCCTCCTCTTCACAATCTATGTAAAATAATTTATTCTCAGCACCCTTATGACCTTTAGTGTATTTGCTATCACAATTATAACAAAGCCCTTTCGCTTTTTTTTTTTTCCAATTGTTGGGGTGTCAACCTTGTAGGTTGTGGATGGTTGGGGCAAACAACACTCACATCCTTATAGTTGTGAGTGGTAGGCTTCCTTGTTGCCATAATTTTTCTTTCCATTTTTCTTGCCAACCTGAATGCCTTCTCCAATGAGTCAGGTTCCCAAAGGCGAACCTCATGTTGGATGTTATCCGTTAAATTCCCTATAAACATATCAATCCTATGCTCCTCTAGAATATGTTTTACCCTTATATTCAATTTTTGGAAGCCCTCAATGTGCTCCCTCATTGTACCCTTTGTTTGAGGTTTATCAATTGGCTAAAAAAAGTGTTGTTTTTTGTATCCTCATAATGTGCTGTCATTTCTTCTGTAAAAATTCCCCAAGTCACAATTTGTTTACAAGAGCAAAGCCATTGATACCATACAAACTAGTTTGGTTCCAAATATAAAGTTGCATTGCATACCTTTTGTGTGTTTTACACATTATGGAGATCGAAAAATTTCTCCGTCTATAGTATCCATGTTACGAGATCCTTTCCATCAAACTTCCTCATATCGATCTTTGGAACATGGTGGTTCTTTGTTCCAATGTTAGAGTCTATGAAATCATGATTAACATTTCTTTTGTTCTCATCAATGAGTTTCCTCTACAACATTTTCACCATTAAGAATCCTTTCTTGTAGCAACTTTGTTAAACCTTCCTTCAATCATTCAATGTCTGTCTTCAAATCTTCCATGTTGTCATTCTTCAAATCATGATTAACATTCCTTTTGTTCTCATTATGAGTTTCCTCTCCTACCTTTTTACCATTAGGAAGCCTTTCTAGTAACAATGTTTTCATACCATCCATCTTAGCTTCCATATTAGCTTTCATGTCGTCCATCTTAGCTTCCATCCCATCCATGCCATTCATCTTAGCTTCCACACCATTTATCTTAGATTCCATGCCATTTGTCTTAGCTTCGTTTAGCTTTTGTGAGAGTGACATTTGTTGCACTTGGTCTCATAATTTTGATATATCATGTAGCATTTCTTCCTCTTCTTCATGAGTCATGCTAAAGATTTCAGGTTGTTTACTAGGTGTTTCCATTTTCTGTCTTCGGGGCATTAATTACCAATAATAATGCTTCACTATGCCCTTTTAATTCCTTCAAACTAATTTTTCAAACCAAGCTTATGCAAATATTTTAAAAAAATACACACATTTTTTCACTTTGTAGGCACTCGATATTGAATCTGATGTATCTCTGTAATTTCAGATCTTCCAGATCTGAAATTGTGACCTGCAGTAGCCCTCTATGTCCTCTTTCAAATGCCACCAGTCTGATTGAATTTAGATTCTCCAAGAAAGAGTTATGCACAATCTCCCAAGATGACCTAATTATATACCTTTTCATAAGAGCAAACTTTTATGAAGTGCCACGTGTCACTATTTTGACCTTAGGATCTGAAAAATATATACAGGAAACTATAGTCAATCCTCTTTCTGTAACTTCTTACGAAATTTCAATCTAATGCTCAAAACAAAACTTATAACTATTTGTCCCAGGTCACCTGTTTGGAATGTAATTTGGGAGTATGCAAAAAGGCCAATTTCCTCAGATCATATCTCTGCAAATGTAGGACAAAAATCTATAAAATTTAGACCCGAGGTTTAGAATGATTTCTACCCAAATGGGTTTGTTTTTTAGCATCTGAAATGTCATAGAAAAAAAAAATTATAGCGAAAATTCCACGATGACCTATTTGGAACAATGAAACCCTAGAATCCACAACTCTGATACCAAATGTTATGAAACCAACTCATAAAAAGATAGAAAAGATAGATCAACGCCTTAGAGTTCAGCCTCTTCGAGGGGGAAACCTCCTTTACATTACATAAATGAACAATTCTTTGATGATACAAATGACAAAAACCTCCTTCTATATATATGACTCTAAGGGGTCACAATATAACCCAAGCCAACCTAACCATAATAATATAAGGCCACATAAATAACAATAGTGGGCTTCTGGGGTGCACAATAATAACAATATGGGACAACAGGGTCACAACAATGACAATAAGGAATACAATGAAAAACGTAATGGGGTAATCACTAGTATTATAGGGACCTAACACACCAACAAAATAATCCTTAGGACCACAAATGTCACTATGGACTAGTAGCAAACATTTGTTAGCTTGCCACGTACTTATGGGGAAAGGGTTCCTCTTTTGTTTTCCAACCATATAAGCTTCACACATAGAAATATCCTTTTTGAAATGGGTAGATACTTTAACCATCTCATCTACTTTATTTCACTGAGGTTATCAAAATTCAAGTGGTCAAATTTGTAATTCCATAATCTTAGAGAGCTAGGAGATAAAACTATTGATGCTGCCAAATCATGTTTGTGAAGAATAAATGTTCCTTGAATCCTTAGAATTTTTCCATCTTCATTCATTTCATTATTGTTTTGAAGTTTTTTTAGCTAAATTTATTTTGATCCATCCATATTCCATGATGATTTGATGACCTCCTTGTCTACTTAGCACCAAGAACAATAAATTTTCCTTAAATGTTGGAACATACCATACATCTAAAAGTAACACTTTTCTCATTCCTAGAAGAGAAAGGTGGAATAATCCTTTTCCTTGAGGTTGCGATTTGTGTCGTATACAAAATAAATAGCATCAATGAGCTCCATATCTTGATATGTATAGAGATAAACCTTTTTATAGCACATATGTTGAGTAGCTCATGTATCAAGTATCCAATCATATTCAAATTCCTCTCTTGGAAATTTGTTTGTGGCCACTAAATCTACACATTCAATTTCCTATGTTGTTAATACATAATCATCTTCTTGATTGTTTGCATATTGAGTTGATACTGAAGCATTAGCCTTGGAATTTTGTTTGAAATTTTGTTTCTTCTTCAACAATTTCTATTTACTTGTCCTATATTCTTCTACCACATTTCCAATGCAAAGACATCTTTTTCATTTAGGTTTACTCATTTCTTCACCTCTTTGAAAAATTTCTAGATGTCTCTTGAAGTAATATTGATTTGATCATTTATTCCTCTACCTTGGCTTCTTCCATGACCACAATCAAAGCCTTGACTTCTTCCTCTTCCTCTATAATTGTCAAAAGACTAGACTCTTCCTCTTGTAGTTTCATTATAATTACATCTTCTATTGGAAACCATAATTATATTGAGAGGGGATGAATCAATATTATATAAATATTAACAACTATTTATCCAATCAAACACATACAATAATACCAAAATACAAAAATACATCAGTCACACAAAGAATTGGACACTAGATATTTATGTGGAAACCCATATGGGAGAAAACCACAAATATTCTTTTAATTATAATGTAAATTCAAGCACCAACTTCAATCTACATCAAATTGTGTAGGAAACAACCTACAAGAGGCTCCAACCGCCTTTTCTTTGCAAGCACCCACTTTCTATAAGCACCGACTCCCACTGTTTGCAGGCATCAGCCTGTTGTAGGCACCAACCCCCTGATCTTTATAGGCACCTATATGAAAGAGACTCCAATTCCCTAATAGAAAACTTTAATATTAGTTATGCCTAGATTATTTGATATTCTCTTTATAGTACCCTCTCTTCCTCTGATTCTCAACAATTTTCCTATACACAAAATCTTATCTCAACCAATCTCCATGTTCAGCCTCTTCTTAGCTCTCCTATGCACACTCTGTCTCTTATGTACTTTATATTTCTAAAATTTAGTAGTTTCAACCTCTACCAAGTATTCTTGTGAACGCACTCTCTCTATATATATTTTTCCAATTATGAACTCAACTTTTCTAATATTTCTGCAGCATTGCTCCCTCTCATGAATTCTCAAACACTGCTTGTCCACAATAGTGTTTTTCCCCTCAAAATCATGAGAGAATGATTTTATTCTTATTTTTATGTTGTTTGATTAGTGATTTTATACCCATATATCTCAAAATTTGACCCCTCTAAAAAAAAATTGTTTGATTATTTTTCTCACTCAAAATTCCAAATTTTGTAGTCATGGCCCTCGAGCTACAGCCACCATGGATCATATGACCACATGCTAGGACTTGGAGCCTAAGCATAGAGGGTGCTTAGCCTAATGGATTATGTCAATATTGTCTACTCCTATTATATAATTTCCCTTGTAAAATCTGGCATCCAGTGCTTACTCCCCTTCACACTAGATTGCTTCATCGCATGGTCAAATGGTTGGATAACATCTTAACCATGCATCCGGATGGATCCAAGGATCCAATCTACAATTCCCACTTTCCTTATCACTAGATGTCTTGCCACCAAGTTACCTTTTGGCCTAACCACCCTTGAATCCTAATGAATCAAGGTATCTTATATTTGGTCCCCAATCTATTCACAACGAAACTACACCACTACATGGTTAGATGGTTGGATAACACTTTTAAACTTTGACATGGGGTCCACCTTACATTAACTTATGTGTTAAGTCATGGACCTAGGGATTTGAGATCTATTCTAGTGGTTAATTTCATATACTACATGCCCCTCCACACCATCAAATGCTTGGACGACTTTTTTCCTTCCTATTCTGAATATGTCAAAATATTTTAACATTATAAGGCCTTACAAAAAAACATCCTACCTCGAATCCCAATGTATGACACGTCATATGCCACATCATCTATCTACCACCTGTCATGTCATGTGACTTCAACTTCATTACCACATCAGCTGCCACCTATCATGCCATGTCACTACCACGTGTCACTCAAAAAACAGCCACTTGGCCGCCCAAAAATGTTGAATCCACTTGTCACGCTTCATGACCACAGTGTGATATGTCATCATTCATGCCACATCGCAACCACCTATACTACCATTTGGATTTCATATGTACTTCCATGTCTCACTTTAACTACCCAAAAGAGTGGAATCCACCTGCAATGTGTCCTCACCTTAGGGAGCCATGTCATCAACTTGAGTGACATCCACCACTCTATCATTGCCACCTAGCATCAAATGTGCTACTAGGTCATAATGGGATCCACTTTATGTTTGGCATGGTGCATACCATATGGTTATGGAAGCTTGATGAATCCACCTAGCTCAACCAACATCCAACATCCACCCAGCTTTACCAACAACTAACATCCTCCTATCTCAACCCCCAAATGGTCATATATCCATCGTCTCATGGAACCATGACCCATCGGAACAAACACCAAGTATTTTTGGATTCCATCACTTCAAGCTCATGTTTTCTCTTCATTCCTAGGGATTTGGACTTAGTGCCATATACCATTAGAAATATCTCTGAGAGGGATATCAAACCAACAAACTCCCCCTTAACTTGACATCAATGACAACAACTACCAACATACTCAAGAATATCCCCTTTCACATTGATGGAAACAATAGCAAGCATTTCTTTTTGTTGATGGCCTTGGGTGTCACAACCCCTATCAATCTACTCATTCTCAATCTCCATGTCTACTCACTCTCCAATGTTTGTTCATTATCACCCTTTGACATCAATGTAAAATTGTTCTTGTTGAAGTTTTACCATGGGTCAAATTTTTCCAGTTGTGCTCTATTTCCAAGGCTTCAATTATCTTTCATTTTGATATCAATTATTTTGTTTTTTAGTATTGTAACAACATACCAAATGTTTTTCCAAAAAGAGAGACTCTTCCCCTGACTGGATATAACAGGTTGTTGATTTTAATATCTACTAAACATGATGGTTGTTTCTACCTAAACCAATTGATACCAATTGAAGGAAGACAAAACAAAATATAAGAAATGCAAACGTTCCATTTCACCATTCCTATAGTACACTCTACTCCCCCTAAACTTGTACTACTCTTGTTGATCTTGAAGATGATCCTCATGAGTTCACTCTCTTTTTATTCTCTCTAATATTCTAACATACAACTATCCTTGACATATTTGGATAGTTGCCCTCTTCCCTTGTGAAGGAAACTAGTGAAGAGATGAGGGAAACATCACTCCCAAATTTTCCCTTAAATATTTAAAGCGTTTTATGGCAAGGGGCTTTGTGGATGTATCAACTATTTGTTCCTTTTTTTATATATATTCCAACTTTACAATCTAATCAATCGCTTTTTATCTGAGAAAGTGATACTTTATGTTTGGTTTTTGAGTGAATAAAAAGATTCTTGGATATACTTATAAAACTTGTGTTATCATATATAATGGGAATTGGTTCATCATAAGTTACCTTCTTGTCTTCCAATTGTTAACACCATAAAATTGTACACATGTTTGCACAATCCACAAGACGATAAAAGGCATCCAGTAGAATGCACAAGTGAAGATTTTCCAGCTGAATACATCATGAAGTTTAAAAATTTAAATTTCTCCTAAAGTCCAAAGTTTACAAAGATAAAAAAATTGATGTCTCCCCGACTATTTCTTTGATAGTCGTGCACACACATAATATCCTTCAAAAGTTGTGCGGTCGCAGCAATAAGTGACTCAGTGATTTGGGACCACTCCACACACTTCGAGTCGATTCTCTGAAATTTTCCCAGTCCTGGACAGCCGAATTTTAGTATCCCTGAAGATATGTAACCCTCAATCGAATCATCTTGTCCTACTCATGTGTAATTATCATGCATGAACCAAGAGGGGGAAGATGGATTCAAAAAATTCTATATAAACAAGCCATGGGAGAGCCAAAATATGAGACATTGTTATGCTGGCTAAATTGCTATCAGAGAAAAACACCATTCCATTTTTGAAGCCAAATAAGGGAATAGCACTAGGATGTTGGCCATATTACTTCTAAGAAATCCATCATCTTAGTGAAAAAAGAGAAATCCACCATTAGAGAGTCTCCATACTTCTTTGAGAGAGAGGAGAAACTTGCAAAGAGATTGAGGAAAAGAAACCCACTTTGCTGAGGATTTTTTAGCACCATAGCTCAAAGAATTCTCTTCAAGTGTCTAAGATTCATCTATTATATTCAACCTCTACTACCAATAGTCAATAAAGGGAGCTTTTTCCACTATTTTGTTGACTCGTTTACTTGATTGAGAATTGTTTGTGTATTTACCTCTTTGTTTAGTTTATGTTTTTGTATGCATTGTTTCCACTATTTGCAAATTTGTGTTTATTTAAGTTTGTCCACTAACAACACCAATTATATTGAGAAGAGTCTTCAACGAAAATCACATCATAATTCATTTTTCGACGCGTTTCGAACCAACAAGTGTGGTTCATCATCAGGACGAGTTGAAGAACCAGATCATGGTTGCATGTTAATTATAGAGAGAGAAGGTTATCCAATGGCTATATTTGACTGGGCAACTAGACCGGACCAATGGCTACTAAGCAACGACTATGTTTGATTGGGCAACAAGACCAAGGGATAGGGAAAGGAAAACATAATTAGTTAATTAATTTGTAAGTTAGTTTAGTTATATTTATTACCATATGCTAGTAATTAATTATTAAGAGTCTGAATCATAATCTATTAATAGGCCTTTTTATTAAAACTAAATAGACAAATAGATAATTAATTTAAGGGTTAGTTTGTAATATTTATTTAATTGCCAAGAACCATAACCTGTTAATCGATCCATTTATTATTATTAAAACTATCTAAATGAATAAAACATATATCATTAAATTATATGAAATAATAAGAAAAATTAAAATAGATAACCTATTAAATTAGTTAAATAATGACCTCATACTAACTAAAAGGAATCCAACAATATTGGTAATAATTACTCACTAAGTCCAATAAGTAATATGGTAATAATTACTCACTAGGTTGCAGGAAAATAATTAGTTTGTAAGTTAGTTTGTTATAATTATTACCCTAAAGTTGAGCAATAATCTATTAATAGGCCTTTTTATTAAAACTAAATAGACAAATCGTTAGTTAATTAATTTAAGGGTTAGTTTGTTATATTTATTACCCTAAAAAGTAAATGTTTGTATTTAGTTACTAAGAACCATAACCTATTAATAGATCCATTTATTATTATTAAAACTATCTAAATGAATAAAATATATATCATTAAATTTATATGAAATAAGAAAATTTAAAATAGATAACCTATTAAATTAGTTAAATGATGACCTCATACTAACTATAAGGAATCCAACATAATTGGATATTAATCAATTTTATCCTAATTAAATTAACATGGAAATTAAATTAGAAAGAATATAGCTTTTTCAATAGGTTAGTTAGTTTAATTATATCTAAAGCGTTGGTAAGAAAATAAAAAAAAACGTCATACCTTTGGAATTCCTTCATCAATGTTTAGGAACAGACAATACTTATTTCAATTGTTTATTATGTTGATTAAAATGATTTTATTACTTATTCAAACAATTTGTTCTAATATTTAATCTAAAAGGAGTGAAATAAAACCCTGAAAATGTATAAAAGCCCAAGAGATGAGAAGGAAAAAAGGAAAACAGATGATCTGGAAGACGAGGGGGGAAAACAAAGAAGACCTCATAGAAAAGAAAAACCCAAGGGGCGGGGGTGGGAGGAGGGAAGGGGGAAGAGGGGCAGTTAGGAGGAAAGGGAAAGGATCCAACAGTTGCTAATTTTCCAGTCACCATCCCTATTGAGATTCCTCGGCCTTTTTTCAATTTCAACAAACACCAATTATGGTTGTCATCCTTTACAGGGAACAATAAACTGTTAAGAAGGTGTATTTTGATACACCATTGCCACAAAAAAACTACCACGGAAATGTTGACCATATTGTTGTCTTTTCATTAATCTAAAGACTATGTTTGCAAGACCTTCTCTCTACACAACCATCCTACAAGGTGCTCAACACCTCTTTGAAATTTTTGAAGGACCTCATGGACCTATTTTGAGCACACATCATTGAAAATTTATTTTCCTTTGCTTGCCCATGTGGGTTTTTATCTGAAAGATGTGTGCACGTGTCTGTGTGTGGCTAAACTCACACAGCCACCAAAAAGCAAAAAGAGCCTTGTATTTTTTCTTTTCTCAGGTGATTAGCATCGTTTAGTGAGTTTCCTTCACCTCTGCATTTTGTATTTTTTATTTATTATGCCTCGTTTCCTTACTAACCTCAATTGGTAGAAAATTAGAGTATTTTCAATACACACATAGATTAATTACGGAGAGAAGTGACCAAATTCAACATATGTTTTTCAAACTATTTTGGCTAAAATTTTCAGCAAATCAAATAGCTTAATTAGTAAGGAGTAAGTTGCCCATCATCCACAAATCTTACTACTAACCAAAGAATTTATTTCTTAATTTTTGGGACTTGGATAAAGTGTTATTAGAGAAAGTAAGTAATCTCTGATTCCCTTGCATCTCTACATGGGTTTGAATATGAAAACTTTCTTAAATCATTTGAATTTCCATCTCCCTTGTTGCAATTGACATAGTTTAATAGGAAAAGAGTAAGTGGCCAATAATCCACAACATATTTCTTTTTCAATGCAAGGAAAAATCAACACTTACTGTAATTATAAGGATACTGTAGAGGATCATCGAATATCTGCATCTTACCACACTTTGTATGCTCACTTGCATCACACACTAAACTTCCATATGCTTTGTACTCGAAGGCATCTAGTTTCTAGAGATTTGGATACTTATTTTTTCTTACAAAATCACTCCATAAGTGAATTAAGACTCCTTAAAAGAAACCATAACTTGAACCAACTAAGTTTCCCCATAGGAGCCACCAAAAAATTTATATTTCAGGTTAGGACCATTGGGGGTAGGCATCCCATAAGCCGCCATGGTCATGTTACACCTTTGAAACATAGTTGTTGAATTTCTAGGGAACTTAAAATCCTTCAATCATCCCATGGAAAAGAATACCCGAGCATGGTAGAGACCTGATTCAGAGGGGGCTCAACTTAGGTCCAGTGCATGCAGTACTCTTTGGGGCTACCTAAACTATCTAGTGCTCGATACTAGTAACTGACTACCTATAAGATAAAGACTCGAATTCTCACATGGGACGAAGGTGTTTTAGTGACCAAAATCTAGGTCATCATTTCCCTATAGGTGACGGTGCAGACAACACTTGAGCCTCATTTCCATTACCTTGGTTGATTCTTTGACTACTAGAAGGCTTCGCCAGTTCTTTTAGGACATTGCCCCAAGACCCATCAGAAGATATCTTCATAAGGCCCGGTTAGTTTGAGATTGGTAAGGACAATTAGGTATATATAGGATTTTTTATCATACGCAACAAACAAAAAACCGTTTTCTTGTTTGATTGATCACATAGCTTAATTGTAAAAGGAAAGTAACCATTCATATTTTATCTTTGTTTTATGTACGTTAAATTATTGCATTGATACTTATCTCCTTCCTTCACCATATACAAATTATCACACTCTCTAATTGACACCATAGGGACCCCATAGCTCCCTGTCAATCTAGACGTGTTTTTACCCTCCCCCTATTACCAGGAGGTGTGCTAGGATTCCTGTCATGTAGGCATAGAGGACATCCCGTGACCACCATTATTGGATATTCCTTTATTGGTGCATATTTTCTTAGGACCCCTCCCCGTCAAAGTACACCCTTCACCACCCTAGAAGGGTCCCCACGTGCTACCCCTTTGGGCATCCCACACACCACTCCTTCAGATAGTCTGCGGGACACCCATCAAAGTAGTTCTCCTGATACTTTCCCACAGAGGACCCCTTTGCATATAGCTATCAATTTTTTTTTGGGATGGTAGATAACTCCCAGATCCAATTCTTATCTTATTTAAACCTACCAAATTTAAGAAATCTAACCAACGAACTAATTGCCCATGGCAAAAATTGGATAGTTATGCCCACTAAGCTCCTTTCGGACATTCCAAAGTTCAAAGGATAATAGGGCGAATACCCAAGAAACCATGTCATGAATTTTCACCTATGGTGTTCATCTAATAGTATCATCGATGATACTATTAGATTACGACTATTTCAATGCACCCTTACTAGGCCTATAGAAAAATGGTACATTGACCAGCCTTCTATGTCACATGGAAACTTTATCTCCCTAGCTATAGCTTTCCTTACCTTCTTCCAGCTCCAAGTTTGCCCTGATTCGAACAAGCACCCACTACCCACATCTCGGATCATATACATGAATGGCAGAAATGTTGTAGCCTGTGTAAAGCTCAGTTTGAAGATAAAGTCATCTTAGACTTGTTTTTGAGATCCCTCACATCAAAAATCTCCAAAGATGTGGAAAATTCATCCCTAGTTAACAAGGAAGAATCCACTAGTAAATCTCAATAGTTGGAGCTTATCTACACCTAGTCTGGGTACATTTATCATGTGCTTCTAGACACCCTGCACATGAAAACTTATAAATAGACCCAGGCACATCTAGTGTTGTTGATGGATTGACTAGGTCCATAATCGAAAATCAACTCAGCAATAGATACCAGTACCCTGGATATTCTTCCAATGGCCAAGAATTTGATGCTATGCAAAACACACCACCATTCATACATACAAGATACTACCTCGGTCACCCCACACCTATGCATAATTCGGTCAGCAAGGATAACAAATATCATCCCCCTCGAGGAGGCTCATATCCTCCCCCAGAGGGAAACCAATACTCCTCTACGAATATGGGCGTAGTGCCCTCTTCCCAGTATCCATACATTAATCAGGGACAAGGAAACCAATATTTTCCTTTCCCCACACAACAAAAAAATAACCTACCAATGCAAACTAATGCAAGGGTTAATCTAGTGAAACCTTCTCTCACTTCAAAACAACAATTGGAGGAGAAATTGAATCCAAATAACCCCTTGAATGTTGCTAAGAAAAAACCTAAAAATAAGCCAAAGGGAGAACACAAACAAGGGAGCAGCAACCAACAACAAACCCCATGGGCATCGAGAAGGGGCAACCATAATTGGAATCAAAACTAAGGATTGGCCAACAATAACCCACATAAACAAATCAAGAACACAAGTATAAAGACTAATCATTCATGTTGTATCTATGGGGAATAAGGTCAGTATACCAACCATTGTCCTCAACTCCCTAACTAAAAAGGATACATGATAGTAGGGGGCAAGGAGGTTAAAAAATTGCAGTAATACAAGACTCGTTCCCCCATCGGGCAGTGGTTAAAACTCAAAAACAATTACCCCACTCTCATCCATCTGGAGGGAACCACCATAACAATTCTAATCATGAAATTTTAATGATGGGAGAAGATATCCTCCTGCAAACACAAAATAGAAGCTATAAATCTCCCCCATGCCCAATCCATCGACCTCGACCACGGAAATACCTAAAGATTTTTTGACCATTCCTTAGCCTTCCATAGAATCTATCCCTAAAATGGTCAAAGGACCTTTACGGTGCACAGGACATAACTCAAAAGTTGCTCATAGCTACAATAGAGTTGATGAATTAGCATAATCATTGTCAGCCATGTCAACATTAGAGGTCCTACAAAATTCCCAACCTAACGAAAATCCTTACTTTTTGCTCTAAGTGCAATTGACCCATCTAATTATCTGTTAATGGTCTTCGACATGGATAAAGCTACTCCACAACTACCACCAGTCGTTACTTTCCAAATTGCGATCTCAATCCAAAACATTACCATTCATCATTGCATTGTCTACAAAGGGGCCTCCACATGTATCATGCCCAAATATGTCTGGAAAAAACTAGGATCCCCCAAACTCAAGGCTTTTGACAGCACACTTAGAGCAATGGGTGCCCTTCTTCTCTTGTTGGCCTATACCCTAGCATGCCAATTAAGTTGGCTGGAAAATTTTTGTTATTAAGCATCGAAGTACTAGATGCCATGTTTGATTACAATAACCTACTAGGGAGAAGCTACATGTATGAGATGTTAGTAGTCACCTCATCAGTGTTTAGAAGAATGATGTTCCCCCATGATGGAAAAATAATTACGATTGATCAACTCACATACTATGAGAAGACAACCTTACCCACACCTAACAGTGTGTTACCCTAGCTAATTTTTGCAACTAGGGTAAAATTCCACATTGGAAAAAAAAAATAACCAAGATGATGCTTGCATTAAATTCCTCTTTTTGAAAGGACCAAAATTGACCCAAAGATCCCCTAATTTGGTTAAGCAGAAGTTAAGTTTTGAATTATTTTATTCATACATTCATTATGGAAATGGTTATCCCTGACCAAATGGGTAATTTCTTGGGTCAATCTTAACCCCAATTAAACCCTCAAGAAAGCCTTTAAATAGAAGAGACCTCAAGTTCATTTCAACATAATTGATCAAGTCATTTTCTATTCTTTTATTTTGTCTTGGCTCGCACAGGTTCGACGGAAGGATTTCAAACAGGGTCTGAAATCACAGGCGAAAAGGTTCACCCTGAGTTAGGGTTTTCTGGATCTCGGTCACTAGCACGGAACAAGGTGTTTTGGTCCTTGGTCACTGACACATATTATGCAAGAGAGTGACTAAGGCTCTCTAGTCGGTAGGAGATAGTCTTGTGAGAGTGACTCTAGGTTTAGAAGCAAATTGGAAGGTTCAAGTCCCTGGACGCTCACACAGAGTAGTCCTGAGAGCATCCAGGACATCTTGGTTGCTCACACAGCAATTGTAAGGGAGTGAATCTGGGTTTTAGGTCCTCGGTCGCATGCATAAATACTTCCTGAGAGTGACCGTGCAGTCACAATCACTTGCATACAGCAACTAAGAGAGAGACTAGGGAGTTTCGGTCGGACACAAATAGTTTTGATGAGGGTGACCAGAGTTCAGATATAGGGTTTGACATATTGGATATAGTTGACTTCGGTGATCTAGTAGATCTGGGTTTCTCTCTACTATTATATAGATTTTTAGATCTGTAGATATAATTTTTTATTATCTGCTATAATCATATGTATTGGTCTCATTGTACTCTCTACTGAAATCTTTTTATGACAATCTACTAAAGAGGAATATTTCAAAGGGTTTCCCCCTAGTGGGGTTTTCCCCTGGTCTTGGACCATTCTGCTATCTCTTATGTTTGTTTTGTTGTCTTTTTTATACCTACATAAATTTTTCTTTCTTCAGTTACATTTATGATTGATTATACTGCTAATAATTGGATGCATTGTTAATGAAAAGATAAATTGGGCTAAAGTAATTGATAGAGCATAGAAAAATAAAAAAATTTAGCATGGTATCATACCTAAGGTGAAAGGAAAGCCCAAAAGAAGACAAGCTTTGAAGCCCTCTTTCACAAAGCAGATTGCCTATTCAAGGTCAAGATGTCATGCTATACCTTCAAGGAGAATGAAAAGTTGGGTGATGCATCAAAATTTTCTGCATGGAAATTCAGATTGGAAATCATAGATGAAAACAATGATGTGCTAGAATACATTCAAGGAAGGATGCTCGAGCCTCCAGAAAATTCTTCCGCTTCTCTCAAGAACAAGCACAAGAAAGGCGAGCCTAAAGCAAAGCAAATAAATTATAAATATATGTATGAAAAGATAACTATCATGTATGAAGTCAAGAACCTAAATGAGATCATCACCTTGAAATATCAACTCAAGGAAACTAATATGAACAAAGGGTAAGTTGTCCAGTATTACATTATGAGTATCTCTCTCCTTAGAGATCAATTGTAGAGGGTTGGAGGAAATGTACCTAACAGGGATCTAGTAGTTGTGACTCTTGGAGGTCTCCCCCTATTTGAGAAACCTTCGTTACTACTATCAGCAACAACAATTTCCTTCCGTCTGTAATAGCCCTGGTGAAAATTCCATGTAATAAAAGTTAATAAAGGCAAAAATAATAACCACAGTTGATGGGACACTTATTCCAAGCTTAATGTTGGGCAATACATCCTAGGGGGTGTTCATTCAGTTGTTTATGGCTAAGAAAAGTGGCAAAGGCAAAATGGAATTTTTGGCACATTTATTTATGAAACTAATGGAAATTAGGAGAAAAGGAAGGTGAGGAGGAAATTGAATGAAAATAATGGAAAATGAAGAAAATGGAGGCCTCGTTCATAATAAAAATTCTGAGGATCTGTTGGTAACCTTTTGCCAATTGAGTTTTGGAGCTCTCTCATTGTTCTCCCTCTCTCTCACTCACTTTTTGACACTTAGAGTTTTCTTGGAGCATTTTGGCATTGGAGTGAGAAAGGAAAAGAAGGAAAGAGGAAGAAAAGATCAAGCAGGGAAAGGCATGATCAAGTACCTACAATAGGATTCATTGCATGTATCGATTTGCGTGTTTATTTTCCTTGCTATATTTGGCATGTGGTATTTCATGTGGTTCTTTTACTGTTGTGGCATGGGTTTTTCTAGGTGTAACAGTGTTTTCAGCCTAGCCTTGCAATTTATGGATAGCCCTAGTGTGATGGGGTTCTCATGTTTTGGTTGATATGGACTCTCGGATGGATTCGAAGCTTAGTGGGGTGGATCTCTGAATGATAGAGCACATGGCCTAGTGATCCCTAAACCAGACTATGGATCATGGTAAATACGCTGGCCTAGTGACCCTTGAGTTAGATTGTTGGTTGCGGTAAATCTAGGATTGTGTTGCTTTGGTGGGCCTAGGAATCCTTGTCGTTGATGGCAGGATATACAGTAAAGCCAAGAGGTGGTTTTCTCTCCATTGGGCCTAGTAATCATGGGTTTGGGATATGCGATAAAGCCTGGAGAGTGGGTCTCGGTTTAGGGCATAGTGATCTGGGTTTTGATTGTGGTAAATCCTGAGAGACTAGGAGGCAGGAAAATTCCTCATGTTGTAGGTGGATAAATCCAATGGCATCCATGCTTGTTTGGCCTAGTGAATGGGTGGAGATCATAGTAAAGCCTATTATGATTTGTTCATTGTGTCGGCCTAGTGATCTGGGATGGATTACAGTAAAGCTTGATTTCTGTTGATGAGGGTGAGGTGGTTTAGCCTTGGTATGCCCTGGTTCATTCTTTGGCTTGTGTCCCACATTCATGCTTGGATTATGGCATGGGGCCAAATGGCTAAAGAGAGATTTGGCTCAACCATTCTATGGTTGGGTGGAACATGGAAGTCCCATCCTGGGTTTGGTTTTTGGCATCATTAATGAAATCTTATTTCTCCTTGTATTTCTAAGAGTATTTTGATGGATTATATGTGGTTCATATGATTTTACTTCCATGAGTATTTATATTGTTATTATGCTAGTTATATGTGTGTTTTATGACAGCATCTATGTATGAATCTATTATGAAACCAGCTCAAGAAAAGATAGATCAACACCTTAGAATTCAGCCTGTTCAAGGGTGTAACCTCCTTTACATTACATAAATGAAAAATTCTTGGACGATTCAAATGATAAAACCTCCTTTCTATATATAGGAGTCTAATGAGTCACAATATAACCCAGCCGACCTAACAATAATAATATAAAGCCATAAAAATAAATAGAGGGATTCTATGGGGCCCAGTAATAACAATATGGAGACAATAGGGGCACAACAATATTAATAAGGGGTACAACTACAATAGTAATTGGGTAATCACTAGTATTATAGGGACCCAACATGCCTCTCTCCTTCAAAAAAAGTGTTTTCCTCAGCGCTTGAGTAGTTCTCGATGCTTATATATAAAATTCTCATCCTCCCATGTGGAATCTTCAGTGGATAAGTTCTTCCACTTGATAAGATACTCCAAAATTGATCGATTTCGTAGCTGTTGAGTTCTTGTTTCTGTGATTTCTTTTGGTTCAAATATAATTTTTCCTTCCTCGTAGTTCTGGCAATATTGTTTGAACTGGTAGCTTATCGCCTATAACCTTCTTTAAACATGAAACATGGAAAACTGGGTGTGATCGAGAAGCTGCAGGAAGCTATAATTTGTATGCCATAGTACCAATCTTTTGCAACACCTTGTATGGACCATAATACTTTGGTGATAATTTATTATCCTTCTTAGCTTGCTTGAGGGACATTTTCTTATATGTTTGTAGCCTTAAGAATACCCAATCACCTACATCAAAACTTCTTTCACTGCGATGTTGATCTACCTGTTGTTTCATTCTATTCTGTGCTAACACGAGGTTATCCTTTAAGAGTTGGAGGACTTGTTGTTAATGTTCGATGTGATGTTCCACTACTTGAACCTTAGAATTTTCTCTTAAATA